>JAKOGI010000284.1:0-12500 GCA_029747015.1 Carnegiea gigantea
ATATATATATATATATATATATATATATATATAATGTTGAGCAAAAATTTTATAAAAATAAATAATATGCACAACACAACTTTCCGACGTATAAAAAAATGGACATCGGTTTATTTTGAGTTCGACCCTATTCAAGAGGATAAACCTCCTTAATTACGTCTCCCGTCATTACTCTCCCGTCTCGAAGACCACCTTTTGATTCCGATTCGTTCTATTTTTTTTATTTTCTTTCTTCGTTCGTTTTATTTTGTATTAATATGACTTTATACAATTTGGATCAGCATGTATGTTGTATGCTGAGTCACCCATTATCCAAAACTTAATTGCATCAGATAGTGGCCGTATAGGCTCCTTTTAGGAAGGGTACTACATGTACACATTCTTCATATGCAGGTTATGGCATGGTCAATTTTATTTGATTTGGAATTTGGGTTGCACTCACTTATTTATCGTGAATTGCCTACGTACCTTTTTATGGTGGATCAAACCGACTGTAGTTTTTTAATTTTATTTGAATTTTATTTTGGTTATGTTATAACCATAATTTAATTTTGAGTTTTGATTTTGGACTTTATTATATGTGGACTAATTCATTATCCACAATTTTGATTTAATTTTATCATTTGATTTTTTTTTTAATTTTTTGTGGCTAAGTTATTTTTATTATTATTTTTAGCCGTTTGCAATGATTTTCTTATTTTCCGACTCACCCCCTTTTTTTAGGTCGGTCCTTTTATTTTGTTTAACTTGTGATTGCACCCGAAATTTATTTACAGGTTTCCTATGTACGCATGGTGGGATCAAATTGACGTAGTTCTTGTTCCGAATTTTATTTAAGCTTACGTCTCGCAAAGGGGAGAATTTGGTAGGCTTGGTTGTATGTTTGGCTCGGGTACGGTCCATTTTGCCATACTTATTTTTTTAACAAGGCTTCGACTTTTTGAAAAACTCTCCATTTAATTTGTTTTGGTTACATAATGTGTAACGAAAAGTTACAAAACTGTAACTTTAACCTTTTAAAGAGAGGGCAAATAAAAAAGGCTTATTTTGGCCCATTTCATGGACTTGAAAATTTGAAAGGGGTCGATTTGAGCCCGTTTGAGGACTTCGATTTAGAACGAACTCGGCAAAATCTTATATCGAACTTCCTACGTATCCTTAATGGAATCAAGTCATCATAGTTCTAATCAATATTCACCTTAAACATATATTTTATTTTTTCTTTTCATGAACTTTGCCCAGGCATTAACACGCAAAATTTTTCACCTTAAACATATATTTTATTTTTTCTTTCATGAACTTTGCCCAGGCATTAACAAGTAAAATTTTGCCTTGTTTACCTTTTCCAATTCCTATGGTCCCCTTTTTGTTTTGAGGCTCACCTAACCGCAAATAACAGTATGTTGGATTACTTTGCTTCGCCTCTCTCTTTCTTTTACCTAGTTTCAACCTTTTCTTTCTTTGCTCCCTGATTTCACTTTTTGTTTCTTTTTTTGGCCCTCTGTTTTTTTTTTTCCTTATTTCTCTGTATTCTTCTTCTTCTTTTTGTTTTCACAGACCCCTTTTTTATATTTAGACAAGAAATGACAATGGCCAAGTCTCTTATCCAGTCCTTTCCCATTTATTAAAGTCGCCAGTGCCCTCCACTTTTTCGTGAGGTATGGTACATCTCCTGAGCAGGTCATTGTCATCTTCCATGGCTAATTAAGAGATGATTTTTTTCTTTACCAAACTTATCTTATTTGGATGTTCCGTGCTTGTTGCCAAATCAATACAGTCAAATTGCCCAAAATTTGAGTGTGAGCATTTGATGTGTATATCTCTGCTCTTGTTTTCTCATCTCGTTTTTTTTTTTTTAATAATGATAAAAATTTCTTAAGCACTTCTACTCCCTTGTTTTTGTGTTAGGGGGTTTGGCAAAACTTAGGATCCATTAGGTTCCGAATTTATGGATCCAGCAGGATCTGGGATTCAGCAGAATCCATAGATTTATAAGTCCAGCAGGACTTGGGATCGAGCAGGATCCTTGAGTTCATGAGTTTGGATTGAACTTGGATAACACGATTATTGCTTCTATGACCCATCATTTTTTGCTTGTACGATGAGTCTATTTTGTTGTATTTGGCCATGGAAGAGTGGACATGAAAGAAAAGAGGTGATTCATAAAGAAAAGCAATCATGTGGAAGACCCAACTTGATGAGATTTCAATACCTCTATATTGTTGTATCCTTCGGGTACTTTCCTTAATTTGCAATTGCTCACACCCTGTTTTCCTTCTTCTTTGTTCTTCACTTCGATCTCTCTAAATCTCTGTGTATGTTCCTTTTCGTGCCTTCCTTTGCTTCTTCTCAGACTCTCCTCTGTGTTTTGTTTTTTTTTGGGTCTCTGCTTTCACCGCCCTCAAGCCCTTTCTCTCTCAAAAAATTTGCCTTTGTTTTTGTTTTAGTGTTTTCATCCCCCCGTTGTGGCTCTATTTTCCTCCTTTTTATAATGAAAGAACTCATATGCAATTAAGCCCTCCCCCATTCTATCTCACATCTCAGTAATGTGTGGAGGCTAAGGGAACATGGCGGCCCACTTCTTAATAACTCCTCTGCCATTCCCACCACAAAGCAAGAAAAAGGGAACCACTTATGTCAGTTATTTTGACCGTCTCTCCTCTTTTTTTTAAATTCCCCCGCTCTCCTTTTTTTTTAAGAAAAATGACAAAACCTAGTGAAGTTCCAAACCCCACGTTACCATCTTTTCTTTTTTTTGGCTTGCTTTAATGTTGATGAGAACAAGAAAGGGACCAATAATATGATCCATGTATGACCATTTATATAATCAAACTGGCATGGGGGGAATTATGGTGATTGAATTTACAAGGGAGACTAATATTTAGAGCCTTTATTTTAATCTTACTCTCAAAATTTTGACTTTTCTTTTTTTTATTAAATTGTACAAATTTTAATTTTAACAAATTTAAATTTATCAAAATTTTGTATTCAACAGTTGCCCCCCGGACATTATACGTGTGAATTTGCTTGAATACGCATAATGTTCGCTTTCATATTGAATAACTTGTTTTTATCCATCCCTTTCTACAGTACATAAACAATTTCATGCACCGCGAATTTAGTAGGGGTTGGATAATTGCAACCATTAAAAGTAGTTACAGTATCAAAAAGCTCAACAAGTCACCTTTTAGGAAGGGTCCATGCCTCACTTCACATCATATGCTAACTTTCAGAAGGGTATTTCAAGTCTCTCTTTGTTGAGAGACTTTTTGACTTAAGTAAGATTGTACTCTTACTTTCTACAAAGTCATGTAAAACATCGTGGAGAGCTTCTTTCTTAGGCATGGAGGTAACTTGGATTTTCTAGAACGAGTGTTCAAAGACAACTCGAATTAAAACGAGGTTAACATGCCTTGTTTCAAATTTAACACAAAATAGGTATCTTAATCATCAAATTTCTATACCATGATTTATCAGCATTCCATCTTTTTTTTACCTCCCCTATGTTTCCACGAAGCTTTTTTTTTTGTCAAGCCTATTTTTGTCCTCCGTAACAATAAGGAATATATCCCCTTTGTCTCTTGTTCTCTTCGTAGGGACTTTGCTCCAATATGGTTTTTTTTTTTTTTTGGGGGCGACATGTAGGGAAAAGGGAATTTATTTATTTTTTGTGTGGCTACTTTTTGAGGGATTAAGCCTTTCGAAGTTCAATGAAGTATTCTTTTTTCATTTATTTTGTTGTTTAGTTTCTTCCCCCCTTAATGACAATCAAAATAATTACACACTAAAGAGTAATTAATAAATGATTCTCACTATGAACATCACTTGAATATTCCATGCATCATGTGAAAAAATTTTAGCAAGCAGGGGAAGAAAGGATTTATTTATTTTTGTGGCTGGTTCCAGTTTGAAGTTGGACTGCCTACGTGCCCCCTTTTTAAGGGATCAAGTCTTTCATAGTTCGATGAGACTCAATTGTCCATAAATTTCAAGTAAAGAATTTCTTTACAAATTTACCATTGACACAGGCGTACACAATTTGTCCATCATAATTTGAGAGTTCATATGCTCCCTTAGGGAAGACCTTAGTAACTACGTAGGGACCTTCCCTTTTGGACTCAAACTTTCCTTGTCTCTTTCGATTGATGACAATTGGTCTCCTTATTGTCAAAACCAAGTTACCAACATCAAATGAGCGAAATTTGATCCGCTTGTTAAATGCCCCAGCCATTTGAACTTGGTAAATTTCAAGTCTTTGCTAAGCCTTTAACCGACGCTCATCTAATACTTTAAGTTCAGCCAATCTGACTTGAGTTTTTTCATCTGGGTCAGTAAATTGCATGGCCACTCTTAAAGAAGGTAATTATACCTCAAGGGGTAACACAGCCTCTGAACCAAAAACCAAATTGTAGAGTGTACAATTAGTTACAGTTCGGACTATGGTTTGATAAGCCCATAAGGCTTCTGGCAGTCGTTCATGCCAATCCCTCTTTGATCTTGAGACCATTTTCTTTAAAATCTTGCAAAGCACTTTATTGAATGCTTCAGCTTGGCCATTTGACGATGGATTGTAGCTCGACGAGAATCTATGTCTGAACTTGTACTTCTCTACAAGCTTTATCATCACTTGATTTTTAAAGTAGAGGGCGTTGTCTAAGATGACTTTGTGGGGGACTCCATATCTATAAATGAGATGGGTCCTGATGAAGTCGGCAACTTGCTTTGCCCCCACTTCTCTTAACGGGATGGCTTCAGCCCATTTTGAAAAGTAATCTGTAGCCGCCAGAATAAACACATGTCCACGAAAGGAGGATGGCTTGAAAGGTCCTATCACATCAAGCCCCCATGCATAGAAGGGCCAAGAAAATATGCTTGGGTGGAGTAATTGTGGTGGCAGGTCGATGAAATCTCCATGCATTTGACAAGCTTGGCAAGCTTTAGCAAATTTTATTACGTCTTGAACCATGATTGGCCAGTAATAGCCTAGCCTTTTGATTTGGTTAGCAAGTTTTGGACCTGCTTGATGAGCACCACATACCCCAACATGAACTTCATTTAGGACATAAGTAGCTTCCTCTCTTGACAAGCATCTAAGTAACACCCCATCAAAAGCTTTCCGATATAAGATGTCGTTTTTAAATGTAAACCTTAGTGCTCGTCGTTTTACATCTATCCTTTTCTTAGGATCAGTGGGTAGAATGCCATGTTGGATGTACTCAATAAGAGGTTGCCTTCATTCTGTCTCTTCTTCGATTTCAAAAACAAAGACCATATTTGTTTCTTCTGTTTCATCAAAACGATCTAGGGCTGAGGCCAACAAATGACGTTCCCCGATTGTTATTTGAATTTCTATTTCATCAGGGAGTGTCAGTGAAGTAGCCAACTTTGTTAAGGCATCTGCTTTATCATTCTCAGACCTTGGCACATGGTTAACCTATACTTAGAGGAATTGGTTCATAAGGCTTCTTGCCCTTTGGTAAGGAGGCACTAATTTAGCATTTCTTACTTCGTACTGGCCGTGTATTTGTCGGATGATTAACTGAGAATCACCGAATACTTCAAGCTGGTCAATACGCATTTCCAGGGCCAATTCGAGGCCAATGATGAGCACCTCATATTCAGCCACATTATTTGAACAGATCTCGAGGAGAGAAAATGAATAAGGGATAAGTTCACCTGCTGGTGTAATGAACACAATCCCTACTCCGGCTCCCCGACTCCTTGCCGCCCCATCAAAATATAGCTTCTAAGTTTTAATTTCAGCAAGCATAACTTCGTCGTCTGGCAGATCATCGTGTAGTTCCTCGTTATCTGGACATGGATGTGCTGCTAGGAAATCGGCTATAGCTTGTCCCTTTACTGCCTTTTGAGGCATGAACTTGATGTTAAAAGGAGCTAAAAGTATAGCCCATTTAGCCAATCTCTCTAATAGCATGTGCCTGGATAATATATACTTTAATGGATCTGCCTTCAAGATTAAGATAATCTGATGGGACAGGAGATAGTGTCGTAATTTTTAAATGACGAAGACTAAGGCCAAACAAATTTTCTCCATAGGGAAGTAATTTATTTCTGCACCCACCATTGTCCGGCTAATGTAATACAAGGCATTTTCTTTCCCGTCATCATTATTTTGGGCTAACATAGCCCTTAATGATCGTTCAAGGGCTGCTGTATATAGGATTAAGGGTCTTCCTTGTACTGGAGCCATTAGGACAGGTGGTCTTGTTAGATATTGCTTGATGCTGTCAAAAGAATTTTGACAAGCTTGATCCCAAATGAAGGGTATATCTTTTTTCAAGAGTCTTGTGAAAGGTTGACACCTTCCTGACAAATTTGAAATGAACCACCTTATATAAGCCAGCCTTCCTTGTAAACCCCATAATTCTCTTAGGTTTCTGGGACAGAGCATTTGAATTATGGCTTTGACTTTATCGGGATCAATTTTAATTCCTTCTTTCCGAACAATGAACCCAAGGAATTTCCCGGAAGTAACCCCAAAAGCACATTTTAAGGGGTTCATCTTGAGTTGATGTACATGCAACTTCTCGAAGACCTTTCTTAGGTCATGAGGATGATTTTCTCTATCTTTAGTTTTCACAACCAAATCATCAACATAGCATTCAACTAGGTTGTGGAGAAAATCACGAAAAATGATTGTCATGGCCCTCTGATAGGTGGCCCCAGCATTTTTCAACCTAAATGGCATTACTGTATAGCAGTATATGCCTTGTGGTGTTCGAAAGGCTGTTAAATCTTCATCTTTAGGGTTCATTTTTATTTGGTTGTACCCTGAGAAACCATCCATAAAGGAAAGAGCTCTAAACCCTGTAGTGGCATCCATGAGGAGCTCAGTGATTGGTAGTGGGAAATCATCCTTGGGACATGCATTATTTAAGTCCCTGAAATCCACACATATCCGAAGTTGACCATTCTTTTTCCGAACTGGTACGATGTTAGCCAACCAAGTGGGGTATTGAACTTCACGAATGAAGTTAGCCTTTATGAGCTTATCAACCTTAGCATTTATTTAAATTGTCAGTTCAGGATGAAAGCGTCGTTGAGGTTGCTTTATAGGTTTTACTCCTTCAGAAACGGCTAACTTATGGACAGCAACACTTGGATCTAAGCCTGGCATGTCTTGATATCCCCAAGCAAATACGTCTTTGTATTCCCGAAGGAGTTGTTCATAATGTACCACCTCTTCATTGTTTAACATGGTACTCATAAAAATTGGCTTGGGTTCATCAGTTGTTCCCAAATTTATCTCTCGAAGCTCATCAATTGTTGCTTAACCACCATCTTTCATTTCCGGCGGTGCTGGTTGGATAGCCTCGATAAAATCCTTAGAGGATCCTTGTTTTATAGCAATTGAGTCACCATCTAATCTCTTAGGTGAATCAGTGTGAACTTGGACTTCATCACACCCTTTGCAATTTAGCACATCGATCCTGTGATGCTTGGGAACTTTTTGATAAGGAAATTCAAAATTTTGAGCATCTTCCTGGTCCGCCATAGACACAACATTAACTTGTTCCACCTGTTCAATTTGGCTAACATCATTTTATCCCCGAACCCATACGAAGCTTCTAGGCTGTTGCTTTTTCTTCTTCAGCTTCCACTTTTTCTGCTTTCTGACTTAGACATTCTTTTGCTTGGGTTCATTGATTTTACCAAGTCTTTAAAAAATCGAGATTCGGGGTTGGACTTGCTGATCTGGGGAGAAGAACATCTCTTGCTCTTGGGGAGTAAAGACCAGATCATTCATGGCATGAGCCTTGAGAACTCCCCCGTCATGTGATACCTGGAGTGCTTCAGAGACATCTGCTTGAAATGATGCCTTTAGGACCCCACCTTCGTGAGATATGTTTATTTGTTTGTTGGCCTCATTAGAGCCCCTCCTATTATTGCCCTTCTTCCTCCTTCGCGATTGTGATGACCCTCCTGGAGGTGAACTGCTTAAGGAGGATGCCCCTGTTAGAGGGTTTGAAAGATTTTCGATTAACACCACTCTCTTGTTGCCGAGTGATGTTCTTATGACTAGGTTTTCTTTGGGTACCAACTGATCAATTCTTCGGAGGGAAAAAGTATAACTTGTGACAAGAGAGTTCACAATTTCCCTCACTGGAGTCAGGACCTTTTGGCCGTCCTTTCTTTTGTCCTTAGGTGTGTATTTGAACAACACCTTTAATCGTGGGAACTGATCTTCTTTGGCTTCACTGGCGTAACTATGGACAACCCGGATGACCTTTTGAGGCAAGGTAAGAGGTTTGGGATTTTCTCTTTGGTTACTCTTTCTTTGATTTAAAAGAACTTGGGAGGTTCTAGAATCCGCTGATTTGTAAAACTTGGCATCAGCGTAATTAACATCTTCCCCATGAAAAGGATTTGCGTCACCACGGATCGTTTTCTCATTGCCATGCTCATCAGTGTATTTCAAACACTGGTGAAGAGTCGAGACAATAGCCTTGCTAGTATGAAGCCACGACCGACCAAGTCGGGTATTATAAGAAGTATCAGCATCTATTACATGAAAGAGAGCATCTGTGTAGAGGTTGTCTAGCTCAACTTTCAAAGCAATAGTGCCTAAGGCTTTCTGCCCTACCTGATTAGACACTTGTATTATGAGCAAAGTTGGGGACAACTGATTTGGTGTTATCCCTATTAACCTTAATACCCTCAATGGAAGAAGGTTGACTGCAGAACCACAGTCAAGTAGGATCCGATTTATTCTTTTATACCCAATCCTACCGGTGATATACAGAGGCCTGTTGTGATTTGCAGACCCCAACTGGAGGTCCTCATCAGAGAATGTTACGCAATCCATGCATGCAGCACACCAGTTTAAAGGAGATGATAACACCTCATCCACCTCAATAGGATCAACTTGATCTTTGTAGTCGTCGGGGTCCATTAATGCTTGTGTAAGTGCCCTTCTTAGCTCTTTGGACATTTGTAAGGCGTCATAGACACTTAAGCACACTGGGATTCGCTTGAGATGAGAAATGACATCATAATAAACCTTTTCTTTATGAGACCCTTGACGAACTTGAAAAGGGGTTGTGGCAGGAAGATCCTTCTTGGAATCTTTAGTTGCCTGTCTGCTTTCAGCAGTTCCCTGACTATTTGAGCTTGAGAGAATTACTTCCTCATCACCCTTTCCTTTGGCGTCATCCGATATTAGTGGTATCTCTGGTGTCATTTCTTTTTTCTCCTCTTTCCCTACTGGTTTCGGTGGTTGGAGTTGACGACCAGATCGAAGAGTTATTTGATCCACTTCTTGAGCGGTGTTTGCGAGAATGCCGCTCACTTCTTCACATTCATTAGCCCATGAAACCATGCAACATTGGGCTATTTCTCCTTCTACGGGATCATCGTCCAAGGAGTCACTATCGAAAAAGCCCTTAGGGATGTAATCACCTAAAGTAAAAGAGGTCTGCAGCGGCGGCTCGTACTCCTCTTTAGAAGTTATTTCCGACTTCTTCTTAGCCTTTGACTTCTTCTTCTTGTTTTTCTTATTTTTCTTCGGTGGCAGCTTCTGTCCTCGAATTTTGACTCCTGGGGACTGAGAGGCTCAGATTATTCTCTGTCGAAATGATCGCCTGCTGGAGTAGGTTTGCCACCCAAAGCTATCATCATGCTCATCTTATGATGTTGCCCATGCCTCTAGACTTGGGTCTAGGTAAAAATCATATAAGATTGGTGCTCCTGGTGAAGGGGAGGCATATCCAGATATGCCCACACTATTGATACCTCATCGTCAACAGTGAATTTGACGGGGATCGCGTGAGGTGGTAATGACACCGTTGGGATCCCCTCATTAATTTCTGAGGATGACGTGTGAGAGTCCTTCTTTTGCTCAACTGCTGAAGCCGCATTTGACGATGCAATCGGCCCTTTGGGTTGAGCTTCTTCTATCTCAATTTCTCCCCTCCTGATCATGTCTTCAATTATGTCCTTGAAAACATAACAATCTTTTATGGGGTGATTAATGATTCTATGGTATGAGCAATACTTAGGATCATATGTCTTGTTGACTTCAGTAGGTCGCTTTGGTTCAGGGAGGCTGATGGCTTTTGCAGCCATCAACTCATCAAAGATCCCTTATACATCATCATCATCAAGGGGATACTTCTTTTCTTTCTTCTCTTAGAGGGTGAGTCGTCGACCTTCCTTCTTTTGTTTGCCTTTGTCATTTTTGTTGAAATTTTCGCAATTGGCTAGCTTTGGGCTTGTTCTGACAAAGGTGGCCATTGACTCTCCCTTTTTGATTGGCCTTTTGATTTCCTCCCTTTTGGGTTGTATGCTTTTCTGACGAGCAAGTTGTCTTTCTACATTGCTCACCTTAGACACGAGAGCATCGAAATTTTGAGGCTCAACAGTGCCAACATATGTAGCGATTTGAGGATTTAAATTGTTAGCACACATTTGAGCCGCTGATTGCTCACTTAGCTTCTCCAGGCATTGTAAGCTTAGACTTCTCCACCTCATAATGAAGCCATTCACACTCTCGTTTGGTCTCTAGTGTGTATCAGCGAGGTATATTATAGAAACCCTTCGCTTTGAACTCACGAACTGCACTTGAAGGTCATCCCAAGTGAGTATTGACCCTGGATGAAGTTGGGTATGCCATGTAAATGCTGCTCCTTTGAGGGACTGTACGAACTGCCTGATTAACAATGCGTCATTTAAGGCAGTTTCGCCGCACGCTGAATAAAAATGGGCCAAATGTTCATGCGGTGACCCATTTATTCCATCAAACTTTTCAAAGTTTGGCCTTGGTAACCCTTGGGGAAAGGAACCAAGTCGTAGTGACCTGGGTATAGGCTCCTATACCCCAACACTGGGGGATTCATGGTTGCTTGATGCTCTCTGATCCCTTGAGCTATCAACTCCTTGATATCTTGTGGAGTGATAACTGTGTTGTTACTGCTAACCTCATTAGTCTTTTCATACTCCTTATTTTCAAGGCGCATAGCGAGGTTAGCTATTTCAACCTCTTTTTCTGCAAGTTTCCTTTGCAACTCTTGCATTTGCTCCTCGAGGCTCGGCGTGCTGGTAACCAAGACCGGCATGTTTTTAGCCTGATCATCCTCGCTGATTTGCTCTTCTAGGATGATGGTGGATGCCGCTTCTTCTTAGGAAAAGGCAGGTCTCATAACTTCATCTTGTCTTTTTAGTTGGTCCTTGCCTTGCTGAAAGGTAGTGGCTGAAGATCGTAAGGCCACCTCGGCATATGATAGTGCTCTGGCCCTTGACCTTGTGATCGGGCCGCTGTATGCCTGTGACTTGATCCCTTCAGAGGCCAAATCACTTTGATTTTTTAGCTTAGGAGGTAAAATCCTCCTACCTTTTATAAGGCTTTGAGGAGGAGTAGTGGTTGTGACCTGCAAAAGTCTCGGCGCCATAGTGGAGGTGCTTGAGGTTGAAGGTTTAACAAATTTAACCTTTGTAGTTTTAGGTATTGTTTCCTCCTCTAAATAGGAGGTCATCATTACCTTGACTATGGGAATATCAATAGGGATAGTACCGATAAAAATCCGCCTCATAGGGCACACTTGAGGAGCCTTCTTGACTCCTGAGGTTCCTTCCCCAAATGGCTTATTGGGGGTCCTCAAGGTTAGGTGTTTTTTCCTTGTCTTTGCCCCCTTCTTGGTAAATACAGGAGCCCAAGTGTGGATTGGGCCTGAGGAAGGAACTTGATCTTGCCTCGGGGTCGAAGCAGGGACCCGAACTTGCCTTGGGGTCAGATAAGGGACCCGAGCTTGCCTTGGTTGGATTGTCGTTCGGGTTATTGGTGCTTCCCTTGTGAGGGTTCCCCATCAAGATGGAACTTGGCTGGGGTGTGGAGTCAGCACCGAGTTGAACGGCCTAGCCCTTGAGGGGCAAGCCATAGAGGATGACCTTTGTTGAAAAGCCCTCCCCAAGGTCGTCTTGGCTAGCTCCAAGGCTGGTGATGGAGCTAGCTTAGGTGCAGCAGTCTTGGCACGACGCTTGTCGCTTCTACGCTTATTGCGTTTTAGGTTCTTCACCGCTTTCTTTGTAAGCAGCTTATCGGCCTTAGGGACGGTCCTAGTTGTCCTTTCGAGGCCCCTAAGAGGTTCTATTGAGTTTGACAATGGAAACTCAGCCAGGATGGATCGTGGCCCAATAGTGAAGACCACGTGCACGTTCTTCCTAGCCTGGAACATTCCGCGTTTGATCACAAATGTTATGGGAAGCTTGTTGAAGTTAACGGTGACTTGAGGTGCCATTGTTCTTGAATTTGTCACACAACAACAAACACAACAAAAGAGAAGAAAATAAATATTAGCTAATATAAACAAATCGGAGATGAAAAGGAAAATAAAGTCCCACCGGGCGTGCCAAAAATTATGTTGAGCAAAAATTTAATAAAAATAAATAATATGTACAAAACAACGTTTCGATGTATAAAAAAATATACATCGGTTTATTTTGAGTACGACCCTACTCAAGAGGATAAATCTCCTTAATTACGT
>JAKOGI010000284.1:20000-195000 GCA_029747015.1 Carnegiea gigantea
GGTAAATGATGGACTGACGCCCTATAGATAATAACTAATGGGGTCACAAGTTAAATGGCAAATAGCTGTATAAATTGATACATTGATAAACTCATTAAGAGTTGTGACTTGATAAACATGGTTTGCTTTTCGAAAATAAAGGCAATGGATGTACCTTGAGTCTTTAAAAATATCACCTGACTTGATAAATATGTTTTAACTTGATAACACTTATGCATAATGGGGAACGATAACTAGGCCTCGACTCTGTTTCATAAATATCATTATAGGTATGTACAGTCAGTAAGTGATCCTTACTCACATAATTGAGTAAGTAAAAGTATGTGTAATAGAAATTAAGTAATTAAATAATATACATAACTTGGGTATTTCAATATAATTTCAAAACTGAATTATGAAAGCAATTAAATCCGATATAAAGTAAATGAAAGTAAAATAGACCATAATGAGATAAATGAGATTACGAAGGAAAATGCCTTGATGGTGACAAATGGGAGAGTGATTTTGGCCTTTTCTGAAATAGGTTACTGATAGGGGTTTATGGCTTGCTGATGTATAGCTTGGTTCAAGATAACAGTTAGTATATTAGATTACCTTGATAATTACATTGAATACATTCTGAATTGAGTAAGTAATAAAGGTTTGAGGCCAAGAGAGATATGTATTGGTTCAAATCAAAATAGCATAAACTGCGATAACTTAATCTGATAAATATGGTTTCTGAGTCAAAATTCTCTTCACTTCCCATATTTCATTCACAAGTCCATTAAAATACAACTTTTCATCTCAAATAGATTATTGATCCCAATGAAAGGTATTAAACTTCCCAAACTTGGTACTTCTTTGTAATATCCACAAGTGATTCAAAACTCATAATTAACCTCCCAAAATGCATATTTTTCTTCTTTTCTCTCATAAATTGAGCTGAAAACTCCAATAAAATCCATGAATATTTATTTCCCCCTTAAATGTTCTTATTTGGCCAAAAATACACAAGATGACTATATGATTAATCTCACTCAATCTTTATTATTGCTCTTTACACAATTTCTTAAAATGCTTCTAAAAATCACCAAACTCAAAATACTCAACCAAAATTTATGAAATCTTATAGGAAATTTGAAAATAATATGGAAAATCTACAGTAAATGTTTCAAAATTTTCCTCCAAGTATACGCTGCACAGAAATAGCAATAACAGCCCAATTTGTACCGAAGCAGGTCAGTTCACTTCAAAACTTCATAATTTTCACTCTTGACTTCAAATAAAGACTTAAGACACCAATATGGAAAGATTAAGAAGTCTCAAAAAACTTTCATTTGCAACATAAAATGTGATTCCCACAATAGAGTTCTAAAAATGGGGCTAGAACACAAATAAACCTGTGCAGTTCTAGCAAAATAGCCATAAGTTTTTCCACAAAACTCAGATTAAGGCAATTCAAAAGGAATTTGAAGGCTAACACGCTGATTTATCTACCCACCAAAAATCATAATTTGTCAGTGGGCCGATCATTACCAGTGTAATCGCAAAATCACCCCTATTTTTTGCCATTTCCAGTCCTCACTGTTTTTACTTTTCCCTCTTTTTTTCACATAAATCCTCACTTGAAATCATTCCAAATCACCAAAAGCATCATCATAATCATCAATAAGACTAAAGATTACAAAATCATATACAAAACAATACAAATCCATCACTTGACTTAAGCTAACTTAATCATGACAAAACCCTAACCTTAACATGCTTGAAACTCAACCCCACCATGGTCAATATCCCCAAAATCAATAAAATTTGTATGATAATATCTACTTTAATATCAAGAGCATGCATCATAACTAAAACAATCATAAAACCAAAAATACATCAAGGTCAAGTTAGGGTTTGCTCACTTTGATACTTGAAAAATAAGAGATGTAAGTGGTGTGAGTTGTGGGGGATGGCTGGTGATGGTTGTGGTGGTCGGAGGCAGCCCTTGGTTGGTCGGAAAACACCAGGAGAAGGCAGCATAGCTTGGGGGGGGGGGGGGAAGGGGGCCATGGGGTGGAGGGAGAAAGGAGAGAAAGAGATGTGTGAGTGATCTTTTACTTGGCTAAGAATGAAAGAAGTATTACTTGGCTAATTCTATCCATCAAAAAGTGGCTTACCATGGTCAGATTTAAATTATGGTAATTAGTTAGGTTAGTCACTCAAGGTTATTGGATTATGACTGGCTTATACGGTTTGGGGCCCGAGAAGGGAAGTAAACCATATGCGATTAAATTTTCGTAGTTCGAAATTAAATTTTTGTGAGGTTATAAAAATAATAGTAATAATAATTATAATAATAATAATAATACTGATAATAATAATGAATTCTTAAATTATAATTATTGAGGCCTACTATCGATTCACCTGAAGTTTTACGATAATTGAAACTCGAAATGCAAAGTGGGATACAAAATTGTAATTTGCTAAATAAATAAATTAGGTGTATTTGAATTAATAAACATGATTTAGTTAAATAAATAACCATAAAAATAAAGATGATTTAAATAAATATAGGTTAGGGTCGTGATATTACAATGGCTGTGACTGTTCATTTCATCAATGATGACTAGACTTTACAAAGTCGTCTTATTTGGTAAGAATAATATTTAATTAATTTCTAGTAATTCATTTTATGTTGCTAATTGATTTGATTTTGTATTTAATGTGATGTCATAAATCTTACACTTTGCATGTTTCTTTGTTTTATAAATTTCATTACGTGTGCATATATACCATGTCCACATAATGCGGTTACAATATCCAAGGTGTTGCTTGAATGTTTGGTTGATTTTAACTTGGATAGGAGAATTTCTACTATTACTGTTGATAATTGCACTACCAATGATGGTGTAATAGAGAATATGCTAGAAAAGCTTGATCCCACTACCCTTATTTTGGATGGTAGATTCTTACATATGAGATGTTGTGCTCATATATTGAATTGATTGTTAGATGGTTTAGATATCATTGGTCATGCCATTGAAAACGTTCGTGATGCTGTTGCTTTTTAGACTAACATTCCAAAAAGGGTTGAGAAATTTGAGGATGCTTCTAAGTATTACAAGATTAGTGGCGGTAAGAAGCTTGAGTTAGACTGTAAGATGAGGTGGAATTCAACCTATGAGATGCTAGAGACTGCTATAATGTATAAAGACTCTTTTACTAGGTTGAAGAAAAATAGTAAAGGAAAAGTTGAAAAGTTTGCGTTACCTACTCCACAAGAATGGCAAATGGCTAAGGAATTTGTGATAGGTTGGCATTATTTAGCAAGACAACTGAAGCTTTTTCAAGTAGACATTATTTCACGGCAAATTTGTATTTTTAGAAGGTTTGTGAAATTAGGCTTGCATTGAGAAAATGATTATGTCGTGGGAAT
This sequence comes from Carnegiea gigantea, assembly GCA_029747015.1. Lineage (NCBI taxonomy): Eukaryota > Viridiplantae > Streptophyta > Magnoliopsida > Caryophyllales > Cactaceae > Carnegiea > Carnegiea gigantea. The sequence goes on from JAKOGI010000284.1 coordinate 23,407, forward strand.
AATGTGACTGAGTCCATGGCGAGGAATATGATTTTGAAGTTTGACAAATATTGAAATGTAATTAATGGCATATTGGTGGTAGCTTTAGTTTTGGATCCGAGAAGGAAGTTGGAATGTATATTATTTTGCTTTCATCTCATTTATGGTGATTCTTATGAGTTTGAATGTGATAGATCAAAGAATTATTGTTTGAATTAGTTGATGATTATTAGAGTATGATGCATTCTACATATGAGTCGTCTCCTTCAAAGCACATGAAGTCCAATGTTAGCTATGAGAAAAGAACATTAGATGAGATAGATGATTATCAGAATTTGTGGGACAAGAATGTGTTGGAGATACCGCCTAAAACTACTTGTCCATCTGAAGTGGAGACTTATTTAGAGGAGGATAGAATTGTTCTAGATGAACAAAAATCTGGCCTTTTGGCTTGGTGGAGTACAAATTCGGGCAAATATCATATTCTCTCGAAGATACCTCGGGATGTCCTTGCAGTGCCAATTTCTACTGTTCCTTTTAGAGAATGTATTTAGCAAAAGGTGGAAAACTAATTAGTGCATATCATAGTATACTCCATCCATCAATAGTTGAAGTTTTGATGTGTCCTCAAAGTTGGCGATTTATGATATTTCAAGGTAAGTTATCAAGTATTTCTTTAAGTTTATAATTACTTGTGGCTATTATATATAATTCTTATATCTAATTTTATTGTTTGGTTTGTAGATGCTGTCAAAGATAACCCATTTGCATTAGGAACTATTGATGATGATGTGGATACGGATGGTGATTGTGATGCTTAAGTTGAATGAGTAAACGTCAAGATAATTTTGGTCTCTTATTACTTTTATTTATTAAAATAAAATTTAAGTTTTTATACTAATTGTGTATTAATTGTTTTATAGATTGTAGATCCAAAGTCGAGATAATTGACATTGATGGTTAGCACGGAGATTGGAAAGCAAGAGACAAGGAGCTTTGGGAGAGCATTAGTAGCCTTAATTTTCACCTTTGTTAAGTTGGATGATTGTTTTTTTGAGGCATTGTTAAAAATGTGTAATTTGTATGTTTTGTTGTGAAGGCTTTAGTGGATGGACTAATATGTAGATTTGATGATTGAACTTTCATCCGTTCATTACATTGCATATTAACAACTTCACATTAGCAGCTTAATTGCTTTGAAGGACAGATCATGCAAAAATGGCAAGAAAAATGGAAAAAACGTGCAAAAATGGCAAAAAAAACCAACATGATCGGATCGGAGCGGATTTGGATTCCATCAGATCTGATTTTCAGATTTGGATGTTATATCGGACTCCATCGGATCGGAGTTGGATCAGATTTTCGAATCCAAATATTAATCGGATCAGATTCGGATATTTATACATCCGATCCGAATCTGACCCGTTGCCATCCCTAGTTCTTGGTCACAACTTGCATTATTTCCTAACATTTATTCGCGTAATTTATATAATTTCTCAGGATCACATATAAATTATGATAGTAACACAAAAGAATTTAAAATCATATGTAGGACTTTATAACTTAACAATTCACATATAAATTATCGTAGTAGCTTAAGAATTTAGTTGAACATATATGTTAGCTAAAGTTAATTAAATTCAACACTAAATTATTTTTACATTAAAGTTCCTAACATGTGATTAATAGATAATTTAGGCATGACACATGATATTAACACAAAAGAATTTAAGATTATGTTAGCACATAAGAATTTAACATTAAGTTTAATATTTCTTAACTTAACAATTCACATATAAATTACCATTATAATTTAACATTCAAATTATCATTATAATTTAACATTAACTTGAACATTTCATAATTTAACATTCAAATAATATAACAAATTACATAAGAATTCAAAATTTAAGTTGAATATATAAGTTAACAAACTTCATCAAATTTAACACTAAATTAATTTAACTTAACATTCAAATATTAAGACGTAAACATGGTAAAGCATGTCATTATTTATTAACATGATAAAGCATGTCATTATTTCTTGACGTGATAAATTAGTTTAAATATTTTATTTTGATAATTTTCTAAACATGATGAAGCATGTCATTATTTATTAACATGTAAATATAACAATAATATTAAGAAAAATAATAATAATATTAACATTTTAACTTACAATTAAAAGGATGACTTTCAAATTACTAATAACCTTCTCTGCTACTTCACAATTTCTTTAGACATTGTGCATGAAATTGAGGTTTTTTTTTTTTTTTTTTTGGGTGTGTTTGATTTTTTGAAGTGAGGTGTAGTATTTGTAGAAGTTAAAAAATAAAATAAAAAATTTACAAACCCAAAAAGAGCCATTGGGGCTGAGGCAACGACTATTTTCTTCCAAAAAGCCCAACGATCATATTCTGCATTTTCTTTTTTTTAAAAAAAAAACTATTTAAGCCCAATGGTGGGAATTTTTTTTAAAAAAAACCCCGCGGCCTGCTACGAAACGATGTTGTTTCATCTATGAGATGCCAAACAAAGGGAAATTGAAGCTGCGGGTGGTTCACCGTGATGAGCCAACTCACGGGTTGAGTTTTTGGGGTCGTTGGTGCAACAATTTTTTTTTGGCCTGTGAGATTCATTTTCAGCCCGTGAACCAACTATTGCAAATGCTCTAAGAATATAGAAATTTGAAGGCTACCTCAAAAGTAAACTTGACAAAACAGACCTAATCCGAAATCCGAACTGAATGACCCAGAGCCATACCTATATCCAACTCGACATCCGAAATAACCTCATCTAAAAGTGCACTCAAAATTCAAATTGACTCGAGCCATATCCGATCTGAAATTTTCGATAAAATTACTTATGTTTATATGATAAACTTATTGAATCAAAAATTAATTAACTCAAAGTTGATCCAAATTAAAATTCATCCAATTTAAATTAAACTAATTCAAAATATCACCAAATTTAAAATATAACACAATTCCAACTTAACTCAAAATTTAGAACGATAGTCTATTCAAAAATTAAGCCAGGGGGCTTTTTTAGTTTTTAGTGCTACAAGTGGTGCCAAGTGTATTGTCCGATGACCAGCTGGCAACACGAACGTGGCACCGTGTCATTGGTGACTTCAACTGTACTATACCTACAGACAGCGACCTGTGGTACGCAATGCCAACCAGCAGACGCAACCCCTACTCAAACACCCTATCCGAGCCCAGGCACCCCTTCCTTTTTATTTTTTCAACGGCTATAATTTTCAATTTAAGGGCTCACGTCTCAATGATACGCATGATGTTTGCTTGGCAGGTGACGTCAGTGCTGTTTTGGCATCCACTTCAATACACCGGGAGAGACACACACGCTCCTTTTAACGCCTCTATAATAGCTCTCCTTTGTCATTTTTCGTCGTCTTTTTCACATACAAGCACGCTCTCTTCCTAGAAAAAGAAACTATGGGGTCTGGTACTACTGCCAATGCTACTGCTAAAAAAATGCCAGTATTATTAGCTTTGTGTTTTGCATTGGCAGTGATAGTAGAATTGGCAAACTCATCCACGTTTGACGAGTTGTTTCAGCCCTCTTGGGCTCCTGACAACTCCGTCTTTGAAGGAGACCTCCTCAAGCTTAAACTTGACAACTATTCTGGTAACCATTTGCAAGAATATGTTCATCTCTTTTCTACCCTTTTTTTTTTTCCTTTCAAATGGTTGAAAATACATTATATACTTACTGGGTTGTATAATGCAGGTGCTGGGTTTCTATGTAAGTGAAGATAGTATCCGTATCATTTTTCGATTTTTTTATTAGTATCATACTGTGATTTTAATGCTGGAGTTAATTCTTTCTGGAAACCAGTGGTGACTTTACTGGTAGTCATTAATCAATTCCAATCTTTTCAAATTGATTGAATTTTAATATGCTTCTGATAAAAAAAAAAAGTTTAATATGCTCTCTCTAAGCTATAATAGGAAGCCCCTCCATGATGGTCTCTAGAAGTATTAATGAACTGGCCTACTTAGCTGTAAACAATGATGCCTTAACCAGACATCTTTGAGGCACTCTAGTAATAATAATCTTGTTTTTTTTTTTTTTTTTGGGGGGGGGGGGGGGAATAGTACCTTGAAAATGATTATGCCAAATTGATGATGGAAATGACAACAGCATAAAGACGCAATATGCACAGCATTGGATATGTGAGCATTTCTACATGGCAAATCAAGTTTCCTCTTATCATGTAAACAAATAAACTTATAACAAATCAATAAAAATGAAAAAGACACTGGTTTGAAATTAAATCTAATTTTAGTGTTGTTTCTCTGGGGTGATCTTGTGATCAAAGGAAGCAATTGGAGCTAATTTCCGGCAAAAATACTGCACATAATCGCTGTATAGTGTATATTGGTGCTGATTTTTGTATAACAAAAGTAACAATATTCAATCTAATTTTTTTTTTAAAATTTTGGTCTGAACCTTACTCGTGCAAGTAAATTGACTACGCTATGTGTTACCCATGGATCGAAATCCTATTAGTCAGGTGCAGCATAATATGGCTCTCACTGTCTTAACCTATGTGAATACAGATGTCATCAGACGGTCCGACTCATAATGAGTTCGATTTCGAGTTTCTGGGCAACACAACGGGTGAACCATACTTGGTTCAGACCAATATTTACGTGAATGGAGAGGGCAACAGAGAGCAGAGGCTTAACCTTTGGTTCGACCCAACGAAGGAGTTCCACACCTATTCAGCCCTATGGACTCAACATCAAGTGCTGTAAGTTAGATCCTCTGACTGAAAATGGATTGTTCTCGTCATAATCAGTCTTTTGGCTTGGTCATAGTTTACTCAAAATGGTAATGTATATTTGCACCAAAAGAATATAATAAAGTATTAATCGCAAACGGAGACAAAGTAAAGAGACAGTATCACGTGATATATAAGCAACAATGATGCTCATCAAATGAATTATTTGTACGAAAACAATTAAAAATTCGTCCTTGGGGGAATAATCCTATTCCAGTGCATTTCTTTTGCTCAATAATGAAGTTCTACTGTTAATTTCTATAATTCGCTGGCCGTTCGGCCAATCTGACATTATAGCCATTGATGAGTCTGTCTCCTGACTTCCACTGCCCATGGTAAATTTCAAACAACACTAAATTCCAGCCATGGAAGTTTGACATTGATAAGGTTTTGAGCAGTTATTGTTGGAGGAAGAAAAAAGACTGCACCTTTGATAGATTTCTTTCAAAGAATTCTCCCCCAAGCCCTTAAAGCTGGGATCTACTCTGCAACATTTATAAACATCTTTCACTTTTATGCTAGCTGGAAGAGGCAAAATTACAAAAGAGCACTCGCACGGCACCCACCAACTTAAGAGTCATGATACATTTGCATGTGGGCGCAGGTTCTTGTTGGATGAGACACCCATACGTGTGCACACAAACTTAGAGCACAAAGGCATCCCGTACCCAAAGGACCATGCCATAGGAGTGTACAGCTCAATATGGAATGCAGATGACTGGGCCACCCAGGGCGGGCGGGTCAAGACTGACTGGTCCCATGCTCCCTTCATTGTTTCCTACAGAGGGTTTGAGATCGATGCCTGTGAGTGCCCAGTGCCCTCTGCTTCGGCTGACAACATGAAGAAGTGCAGCAGCGAAGCTGAAAACAAGTACTGGTGGGATGAGCCTACTGTCTCGAAGCTCAGTATCCACCAGAGCCACCAGCTCATGTGGGTCCGCTCTAACCACTTGATCTATGATTACTGCACTGACACTTCTCGCTTTCCTGTCACCCCTAAGGAGTGTGTGCGCCACCACCATGACAGGCATTAGTTATGGCTGTGGTTGTGGCTTTGGTTGCAGTGAATTCAGTTTCTGTTTGGTCAGGCTGGGCAACGCTCTGGATCATGAGGTTTGATCGTTTGATACGGTTGGTATAACGTTAATAACGCTTTAGTTTGAGCGGGAGGGAGGGAAGAAGTGTGGGATCACATGTAAAAATTCTACGCAGAAAAACCAAAAAAGAGGGAGATCCTGTGTCTCTCGCTGGATCAGTGTACAAAACAGCACAACTTTCTTATTCTATTGGTTGAGATCTCGTGGGTCCTACGACTTTGCTTTGTCTTTCGAGGCTAAAATGCACCTTATTTAGATCAGATTATTTAGTAAAAAAGTATTATAATTTTATAATTGTGAAAAATTATTTTAAAAAGTAATTTATCTTATCTCTATAAGTGATAACACTTTTCTATTATATAATTATATTATTTTTAACAATCTTGGGACGTGGATAATTTTAGAGTCCGTTCTTTTAATTGGAAAATATAGTAAAGTTGATTAATATTATTAGAAGTAGGTTGAAGTAGATTAAAAGTGAGTATTTTTTTATTGAAGTGGGTTGAAATATAGATTGAATTTTTTTTATATAATCGGTAGAAAAGTTGGTTAAGATAATTGAAAGTACAAATTGAGAGTTTCTAACGAAAAGAACAGGCCTTGCTACAAAAATAATGGATCCCACTAACACTTCAAAAATAGCGTTCAAGGCTTCCACTTTGATGGTGCAAAAATAGCGTTCAAGGCTTGCACTTTGATGGTGTTTATTTTGGAAATAGTGACGCCAAGTCAAACATATTTTAATTTAGTGATCCGAGTACCTTAAATGCTTAACTTAATTCATGAATATGTGATGTTTGACAACGTAAAAGTAAATAGACAATCCATATATATACTTAGGAAAACACGTATATGGCTTGATTTTGTATAAACAAATCAAATGGTGATATAGGCCTTGTTTGGCAAATAGCTGTTTGCATTAACTGTTAGTTGTTAACTGTTTGAATTAGTTGTTTGCATTAGCTGTTTATAGAGAAAATATTTGGTAAAGTTAACTTCTTCTAAGAAAGATTTTTGGTAAAATTTCATTTATATATCCTTATCTCTAAATTACTTCTTAATAGAACATATTTTTTATTTATTGGTCAATTTCTTTTTTAAAAAAATTAAATTGGTGTCATAGGTATAAACTAACTTCATTTGTGATCACCAAGGAAAAAAAAAAAAAGGAAGGGAAATTTCATTGATGAGATTTTAATTTCTTGCTAAATTCTACATAACTTGTATTCATTGTGTATCTTATTTCTTTTAAATTTGTACTTATGTAAATGATGCTAATGTTTTATAACGTTATTTTGTTATTTTTTTAATTTTTTGGTTTATAAATTGAAATTGAAATTTATATGAATTTCTAATGACTTTGACTTCATTAGATTCAATTAATACAAAACATAGTATTATATGTGATTAGTTTGTATCAATCAAAGGCTCATTGTCTAGGCAATCGAAAGAAGAACTGGATAATCTAAAGTATAAATATTAAACGTTCATAAAGGTGTATAGTGAAAGAATCAATAAACTTGATACAATATACTAGCAAAATTATAAAATTTACACCAAAAAGTATACTACTTGGCTGAAAAGATACAAATAATAAAAGAAGCAATACGACTTCAATGATTTATTTTTGTCTCAAAAAATAAAAATAAAGAAAATGCCTCCACTCTTGTTAATCCTCAAGATCTACCTAGGCTCGAATGCTATTAGTATAAACACTCAAGGAATAATTGATGATACTAACTTCTCTTTCTATTTTATAATAACAATATTATAAAAATATGATTTAATGACATGTAATGTGAGTTGTTTAAACTTTTAGACAAATATGTTATTTTTACAAAAAAGCTCTTTTGAAAAGGCTGATAGAAACAGTCTTTTCAAAAAGAGCTTTTTGGGGCCAAACAACTATTTCAAACAGCTATTTTCCAAATACCTAATTAGCTGTTTGACTTGATCAAACAGCCAAAAGACCCCCAAATAGCTCTTTTACCTCAAAAAGCTGTTGTTATCAAACACCCCCATAATGACATTATCGTGTATATAACATGTTAATTATAACCCATTACCATGCTTGCAGTTCCTTATAACCCCTTACAGTTCCTTATAACTTTTCACATTCACAACGGCTTATAATTGCTTTATATCACAAAGAAAAAGAGTAGATCCTCAAGGCTATAAATAAGAAGGTACACTTCTTAGGTTGACGAACTTCCCTAAGAGTGGTGAAGTTGCCTAAGATGGTTAATGTGCTCTCATATAGACTTACTACGCACCAAGATGTCATTGACGTACACCATGAAGAACTTCCATTAAAATAGCTGCAAAGCATGAGTCATAGGTCTAATAAAAGTACTGGGAGTGTTAGACAACCCATAAGGCATTGGCATCCATCAAAGAGGCCATGTTAAGTCTTAAAAGCAGTTTTCCATTAATCCCTAATACAAGTATGATCATAGCCACCGAGAAGATTTATCTTAGAGAACCAGTCAAATGCAACAAGACTTATCAACCATGTCCTCTAATCGTTTTTAGTAGTGTTCAATCTACAATACGAAAGGTTAGCAACTGGGACCTGGGAATTAGGTCAATAACATGCTGGATGTCTGTAAGAAGAGGTAAGTCACTTGGGAGCTCATTAAGAACAACATTCATAGCTCCTTAAGCAACTCAAAAATTTCATCTATGATTCCCATATAAGGTGGGATATAAGTGGGAGAGCTAGGGAAGGAACTAGAGTATGAAGTAAGCTCCTTTGCTAAGATTGTTAGATGTAAAATATTATAGTTTTCCAATCTTCAAAAGGCATATGATAAAGAATGGAAATGGTTCCCCTTGGTGAAGTAGGCATATTGTTAGGAGAGGATCATGTTAGGGAAGGTTTTGGACTTGGAGAACGCAATGACTCCATGGGTTGACACTATAAGAACCATAACGTGGAACTCGATAAAGTCCCCCACCAATGGCGGACCTGCTTGTCGCGTTTTAATAGTTTATACTGGACTTTTTCCTTTTTTTATCTCTCTTTTTATTTTTGGCAAAAAACAAATCCGAATGCAATAGGTTTGGCTGCCTAGTCCAGAAAGCTGGACAACAGTCTTGATCTAGGATCCTGGTTAGGATTATAGGATAGAATTGAGTCTAGTGTTTTGGTCAAGCTCCTAAATGTAGCATATGATTAGCCTAGAAGGCTAGGCTATATAACCCTGGCCAAGACCTTGGCTGGCTTACTAGGCCAGGATAGAGTTTAGGCTTCTGCTCCAAAAAGCACTACTGCTGTGTCCTGGGTGAAATCTACCCCCATTCTGCCTAGCTCAAAAAAATTAATTGAAATGAAAAGATTTAATTAATAGAGTCACCATTAAGTTTTTAAGAAAACTTACAAACCAAGTCTACCCTCTAAAATGAACCGTAAACCAAAACCACAATTGGTTCATTTTGAAGAGCTTTTCAAAAGCCTCTAAATAATCTCTGAACTGGGGACCATCTGCTTTCATATCCTTGAACCAACGATCTAGATTCAGAGGCCACTGGAATGCATCTCGACATTGCCTGTCATCACCAGCGATCTCTACTAATCAAACATGAAAAATTTAAACTAATTGTACTTAAAATAAGAAGAATATAACATATTAGGATTAATCAAACCATATAATAGGGATTGAGAGTATGATGTTAATCTAAAGCAATTTGAATGAACAATTTCAATAATTACATTGGACAAGGAGTAAGCTAATTAAGAATGACATCTTTAAGTAAACCTAAAACTAAATAAAACAAAAGAATGGGAAAGAGAAAGAGAAGAAGGGTTAATTAAGATTGTGCCCTCAGGTTGAGCTACCTGATCTACTTAGTAACGTAATAGAGTGACGCCTCTTTAATAGTTAACTAACTTCTTACACCTGATGTCTCTTAGTATTCTCAGTATGCGGTGTATTCTCTCAAGATTTTCCAATCTATTTAACCATAGGAAATGCCTTCATTTATAGCATCTAAAAGGATAAGACGACTTAATAAAACTTATTCAAATTATCTCATGAATATTAATCTAATTTTTTCAAACAAAATTTTATTAGCTCGAACGTGTTTTGGACACAAGGAAGCATAGGAACCTGGTCGGGTTCATGCCAATCGCCAAGGACCCTGCCCATTTCTTGGCCTATTCAGGCAAAAACCTAGCTAGGTTTTGGGTTCGTTTTGTGCTATGGGTCTGGATGCATTTTTTTACGATTCGTTTATCTTCTTTTTGACTTAAATTGAAGATTAATCATGATAGATCCTCAATTATACAGATTCGGACATAGGTTTTGCCATTATACATTTTATAAAATTGAGACGCCATTTTTTGGTGTCTATATTTAGCCCCTACTTTGACCCAACCTGTGCAAGATGAAGGTGAAAGTAGTTAGGTCATGCACTTACATGCTTATTTCTCTATTTTGACCTTTACTCAGTCTTGTGGTTATGCATTGTTGACATTTCACCATTCAAGAGGTTCTTTTGCCAGTCCAGCACACCTTTTGTTGGTCTTGTGATTCTGACATTTGACCTTTTGGTAGTCTGGCAGAACTTTTGCCAGTCTAGTGGTCCCAAGATTTGACCTTTCACTAGTCTAGCGGACCTTTTGCCGGTTTGTAGGTTTTGAATTTACCTTCGTTGGTCTAGCACACCTTTTATTAGTCTAGTGGTTTTGAACTTTCAACCTCTCACCAGTCTAGTGGACCTTTTGTCAGTCTAATGACTTTTGATTTTTACCATTCGCTGGTCTAGTAGACCTTTCATGGTCTAGCGGTTTGGAATTGTTAACTTTTGTTGGTTAAGTGGTTCTAAGATTTGAACTTTCGTCGGTCTATTAGACCTTCCGCTGGTTTATGATTTTAAATCAACCTTTTCCTGTTCTAATGGGATTGAGATTTGACCTTTTACTGGTTTAGTGGACCTTTTGCGGGTCTAGGGGTCTGAATATTTGACCTTTTGCCGGTCTACCAAACCTTTCGCTGATCTAGTGGTTCTAAGTTTTGACCATTCGCCGATCTAGTGAACCTTTCTCCGGTCTAACGGTTGGTAGCGTGAGGAGTTGAAGACTTGTAGCCAGATCCTTGTAAACTTGGTGGCTTGAGAGCCTGAAGACCTGTAGCCAGGTTGCTATGAAGTTGGTGGCATAAGAGCCTAAAAACCTGTAGCCAGATTGCTGTGAACTTAGTGACGTGAGAGCCTGAAGTTCTGTAGCCATTTTCTTGTGAACTTCGTGGCATGAAAGCCTAAACATTTCTAGCTAGATCCTTGATGACCTTGTCGCATAAGAGCTTGAAGATATGTAGCCCGATCCTTAACTTGTCATTGGTGAGATGTTGAGATGTCAAATCTTCAAGTTTAATTTTTTTTCTGCTTACATTTTGATGTCACATCCTTATATGGGAGCTTGTTGATGTCTTTGATGTTTAGATATCATAAGATAATAAGGATGAGTGTCCTGTATGGATAATTACTTGATAATCTGAAGTTCGATTGATGTCCTTTCGATCAGGATGTGAGCAAATTGCCTAAGGGTGATGATGCTTGTGTAAAGCCTGTTTTTAGGATGAAGCCCTAACTTCGACACAACATAATTAAGGGGAGGGTCAAAGTATAGATGTCTTCTATGATAGTTTTTGATGTAATATTAAGAACCTTTGATGTATATTCATAGCTAAACAGGGTTGGGTACCCTTTATATGGAGCTGTTGTCTTGGTTGAATGCACAATTCTCTGATCCAAAGCTCCCAAGTGGCTGAGGGGGTGGGCGGGCTAATAAATAAGCTAAAGACCTATGTATAGATGCTGTTACACTCACTACCCTAGTTTAGGCTATGCATGTTTACCAACCATACACACTTGATTGTGTTGACTTTACTGACTTATGATGACCTAACCTCGTGTACAAGTATGTCAAGGTCTTATGTTAAGTTTAGGGTACATTGAATATGTCTTGATTAATGTATAGGAGATTGATGGATTACTCATAGTGTTGTTTTATAGCTTAAGCTACAACATACCATAGAATGAGGGGTGAAAGTTAAGTGAATACTAGGTTAGGTTAGGCTATGAGCTATAAGATATCTAATATAGGAAATCTTTCTTTTTAATGAAGGAGTAACCTTTAATTTTATGTTAAAGGGCTTCTGTTATGATGAAGCCCCCAATTTCTATTTGTTGTAATAGAAGTCCTAAGTGGCTATGGACATGGGCAGACAAAAAATGCTTTTGCTAGCGCTAGCTAAAATAGCATCTAGTTTAGTATAAATGATACGGTTATATTTTTGTCGATAAATTTTTACAGTGATAGAAGCCCTAATTATCTTGGGAAATGTAGGGGAGCCCCTTATCTTTCTTAATGAGTGAGTGCGCACTTAGAGAGGTTGGGAATATACAGTGAGCACCCATTCTTGAATTTGTAGTCATCGTTGAGACAGTGTCTTAAATTTTGGAATTGAGATGAAATTGGAGTCCATGATGATTGGGTGGATGTAGTAAAGTAGGTGAATGGTTTGTCCAAGTTTGGTTTGATGGGAGTAGGAAATAGAATGCTTCTTTGTCCTCAAAAACCAAGGTTTTATTTCGGTTCTCCTTTTGCCTAGCCTGCCTTTTTAGGTTTCTGAACTAGGCTCTCTCTCCTTTCTTTTTTTGTTTTTTTTGTGGAAGATGAAACAACTCAATTTAGATGTCCCTTCATGGAAAAGAATCTTCATAGCCAGGCTACAGAGAGGTTACCTATGTATCGAATATGAATCAGGCTAGTTATAGTTGAGGAGTATTTTCTTCCTTCTTTTTTTTTTTTGCCTTCTTCTTCTCTTCAAGAACCTTTTTTATTTTCTTTTTTTCTTTCCTTATTTTTTGGTTTCTTTTTTCTTTGGATGAGACCGTTCTATCCAAACTCTCTCTCTTTTGTTTGTCGATTTTGGTATTGATGTCACCCATTCTACACCCTCATTCCCTAGTTGGGTTGAATATTGTTATGAAAGAAATATGCTCAAATGGGTTCCAAGTGATAACTTAATAGGCTTAACAAATGTACTAATGTACGTTACCAAAGAAGGCCTCCTATCCTAAGCATGTTGAATCATAAGGGAATTACTCTTTGCCAAAGAAAGAAATAAGATGTTGACGAAGATTCCTAAATAGACGAGGATGAACAACAACCCACAAAAAAGTTACACCGGGATGACCAATCCCCAAACAAAATCAAAACTCTAAGCCAAGATCAAACCCTTATGAAAATGTTTTTTTGGGGATTTTTCATTTGACAAAATAAGAATCAACAATAATAAAAAAAGATATGTTTAGGATAAAGGATAAACCACCATCTAAACTATTCAACCCACTATTCAATCTCATAAAGCCTAAGCACTCAATATTGAAATAAAGGGAATACTCAAATTCACCACTCTACTAGAGAGAGAAAGAAAATTGAGATTTTTGTAGAGAGATAACAAGCATAAAGCTTTTCATTTCATTAATCCATGTCTAAAAATATTACAAGGAATCAAGCGATTAGACAGTAGAGTGACCCGTTACCTAAGCTTTATACTAACCAATAGAATTATAAAGAAATTAACCAATGACATTATAGCTAGTTGTATAATTAAAAGGGGGACCAATAGAATACAAGCCGAGCTTGAATTTACTGCACATGTACTAGGTTGGTGGTATCCTCCAGCATCCCAAGTGGATAAATTTGAGGGTGATATTTTAGGAGGAGAATTCCAGAAGTGTCTACCAAATTCCATAAAAGTTTAACTCCTAAATCATCCATGTGATGGCTAATTAAGCTCTTAAAACCATGCATTTCTTGATCTGTACTAACCCTTGTTCAATTAATGCTCCATGTCTTACTTAGTACTCAGAATCTAAAGGTGATTTATAGCTCGTTAGAAAATAGACATTCGAGCTATGCATTCCTAGTTTGCCCAAATTGGAGGCCGTTTCCCCATTCACAAAGGAGCTAGAAGTTGAGCTAAAAATCCTAAATAAAACTAGAAAATAAAAGAAGTGGCTTTGGAGCATAACTACTTAAGCTCCTTATTTGTGGCTATTAACTGCATTGCCACCAATCTTAAGCTTACTTAGACACCCTCATTTAAGGCCCCAACTGGATATAGGCCTAGATGGGTCTTCCTTATCACTCCATTTTCTTTAATAATTAAGGGAGCCTCTTACTTCGAACCCTTGACATGCTGGAGAGCTGTGGAGCTGGTGGTTTGATTGGTATTATGCACTTTCTCTTAAGAAGGATGTGCCCTCAAATCCTTAGTTTTTATAAGCTTATTGAAGGTCTTGATGTTTTCATCACATGGCAAGTCGAGTCCACTAGGCTCAAGAGAGTCCACACTCAATGATTGACCAAGTTCACATGACTCTAATCCCAAAGATGGTTTGCTCGGCAATGGCTTCCCAATAGCGAGTTTATGTATGAGCTCATCACTACTAGCATGATAGGGTATTGGAGTCACAAGGCATAAAGGGTTCACTTCGTCACTTGTAATTGGCTTGACCACTAGTAAGGCAATTTGAGGCTTACACTTGCTAGTGGCACACTCATCCAGTGTTTCACTCTTATAGATGTTTTTCTCACTTCCCTTCCTCGAGCTGATTTTGTGAGGTTTGGGTAGAGGTAAAGGAGTTAATGTAAGGCTACACCCATTGTGCTTGAGAGAATAACTATTTGCATGCCCATCATAGATGACATTATTATCATATGACCAAGGCCTACCAAGTAACACGTGAAATGCATACATAGGAAGAAAATCGCGCAACACTTCACCACAATGACCAATTGAGAATGAAATAAGATGCTGCCTGGAATCGGTTACCTCAGTGCTTGGTCCTAAGCATTGAAGGAAGTGTGGAGTAGGATGCTTCTTGGTAGGGATTTGAAGCTCGTTAATGAATGTCTTGGAGGCCATATTCGTACAACTACCACCATATATGATTAAGCTATAAACCTTGCCTACAATGATGTAACTTGAGTTGAAGATTTGTTCCCTTTGGCTATGTTTATAAGAAGCCTTTGTGACAGGTGGGGACTTCTTGATCAGTAATGATTCTCCCACATCTAGAGTGGCCAAACTAGACACATCATTTTCCTTATCTTCTTCACTAGATTCTTCCTCAATAGATCGATTGTCTTCTACCTCCTTGATGATAAGGCATTTTTCTATTGGGATAATTAACCTAAAAATCCCTAAAACCATGAAACTTAAAAACATTTCTTCCTTTCCAATCTTTTAGGTGTCTCATTAGTAATTCCCTTATCCTTGTAAGGAGCTTTGACTTGTTAGGGTAGGGTTTTAATTTCAATGTGAGTGGTAGGGCTTTTAGTAAGGAAGGTGTGAAAGGACTTCTTACTTTTAAGTTACATCTCAACTTTGTTTTCAAGATTGCACACATCATGAAAGGATAGATAAGGTTAGAGATCTACCACGTTGGAAATGCTAGGATATGATCCCCTAATGAACCTCGCAATTTTGAGCTCGGGCTCTTCATTTAAGCCCATCCTAATTTGGAGTTGTTCAAACTCTCTAGTGTACTCTTCCTTCTTAAGATTGTGTTGGCTAAGAGATGTGATCTTGATGTAGGCCTCTTGCTTATTGGAGGATGTGCTTCTTAAGCTTGGATTATGTCTTAGTATTGGTCTTAGCTTCTCTTGCTCTATTCTTCTTCAAATGTTCATACTAAATAAAGGCATACCCTTTCATCTTGAGGATATCCACTTTGAAGGGCTTTTCTTCATATACTCCTTGAGTTCACAGATCCTTTCAATGGCTTGTAGCTAATCAACATAGTTCTTTGGGTTAAGATTGTCATCAAATTGTAGTGCCTCAACTTTGAGATCCCTAAGGTTATCCCTTAGATACCTTCTTCTTCTAGTTCATCTATCCTTATCGTCATAGTCTTCCTGAGAGGATGAATATGCAATCTTAATAAGATTAGCATCAAACCCCCTATGATAAGGGCTTTGTTGCCCGGATCCCTTTACTTGTTCAAGCTCCCTTGTGACCTTTCTCACTTCCTTTTTAAGTTCAATAATGACACTATCTCTTCTAATCTCATAGGCTTACTCGAGAGGAATGCCCCTAGAATGACAGGGATCTCTTTCATTGGCCATGATCAATAGTGGATGAGAGTGAAAAGAGGGGTAAAAATGTTGAAACAAGAAGATGGCGCATGCGTGCTGGGTGGTGCGGTCTGGTCATGCCAAATTTCTAAGTCAAAATTCCAAAGTGTAAGATTTTAGCATAGGAGTGCTAAGTGGCACAAGGTGCTAGTGCTAACTTCTTGGTTTTGTGTTTGACGGTTTTTTGAGAAGGCTGCCTTGTGGAGGACTTTAGGGATGTATTTAGATTAGGGATGGTATTTTGGCTAATTTTAGTGAACTTTGTGGACTGAATAAAGAGATTTAAAGACGAAGACCTAAAGGCGAAAATAGTGAAGAAAAATGGTAGAAACAAATTGAACACAAAGATTGAAGGTTTTGATGCTTGCCCAATATGAAGGAAATTTGTGCTTTGATATCAAAATGAACCATGAGGGGTTTACACTTAGCCAAATAAAGGCATAAGATCATAATGAAGATTCCCAAATGGATAAGGATGAGCAATAACCCGCATAAAATTAGAAGTTGATGACAAATTCCCATGCAAGATCAAAACTCCAAGCTAAGAACAAACCCTTGAACAAATGATTTTTTCTTATGTGGATTTTTCATTGGAAAAATCAAGAATAAAAAAAATCAAAAGAGAAATGTTTAGGATAAAGGATCAACCACCACCTAAACTATTCAAGCCACCATTCAATCTCATAAAACCTAAGCACTAGGCATGAGCCAAAAAAAATTGAAACTGAAAAACCGATAAAACGAATCGAAAAACAGGTTAACTGGTTTGATTTTTCCAAAAATTTGGTTTGGTTCACCGAACCAAAAATATTTTACGGTTTCGGTTTCGATCGGCCATTTGAGATTCGGTTAACCACATGGTTAGCCGAAACCAAACTTACACTTTTATTTTAAAAAAACTAAATTTTATATTGGTCAAGTGTAGTTTTTATAATTATTAAAGATAAGACTAAACATACAATAATGTGTAAATTAATATTTGGTGTCTTAAATAGTTAAATTAATTAAAAAAGGAGTGAAAATTGAAAATTAACAATTAAAATTACCGGTTTACCAGTAACCAAACCAAAAATCTGGTTAACGGAACCAAAAATCCGGTTAACTGAGCTTTTTGGTTCGGTTACTGTTCATATTTTTGTCGAACCGAAAAATTCGGTTAATCGATTTTCGGTAATTAATTGATTTTCGATTAACTGAATTTCTGGTTAACTGGTTTTGATCATCCTTACTAAGCACCAAAGCTTGAAAAAAAGGATGACTCAAATTCACCAGTTTACTAGACATATTAACAAAATTGAGATTTTTGTGGATAGATAAGAGGCATCACGCTTCGTATTTCATTAATCCAGGTCTAAAAATATTGCAGGAAATCAAGCCATTAAACACTGAAGTGCCCCTTTCTTGAAGCTTTGTACTAACCCAGAATTATAAAGAAATTAACCAATGAAATCCTGGCTAATTGTACAATTAAAAAAGGACCACTATAATAAAAGATGAGCTGAAATTTGCTACACATGCACTAGTTTGGTGGTATTCTTCAACATCCCAAATGGTTGAATTTGGGAGAGACATTTCTGGGGGAAGCTTCCAGAAGTGTCTACGAACTTCACATAAAAAATTTAATGCCTAAATCGTCAATTTATTGGACCACTTAAGCTCTTAATTAAAATTGTGCCTTTCTAAACCTATACTAACCCTTGTTCGGTTAATGTTTCATATCTCACTCAATACTTAGAATATGAAGGTGATCCATAGCTTGTTAGAAAGTAGACATCTGCAGCTATCCATACATTTATAGTTTGCCCAAATTAGAGTTTGTTTTCTCGCTCACAATGGAGCTCGAATTTGAGCTAAAACTCTTGATTGAAACTAAAATACAATAAGAAATGGCTTTGGAGAATAATTACCTAAGCTCCTTATTTTTGGATACTAATCGCCTTGCCACCCCTTTTCAACTTAATTAGATTGTTATTTAAGGTCCTAAGTGGGTATAGGCCAAGGAGTATCTTCCCCTAACACTCCCTTTCCTTGAGTCATTAAAGAAGCCCCTTGCTTGGAACCCTTGACCTGTTGGAGAGAAATGGTGTCTTTCCTTTAAAGTTGCATGACTTTTTATAAAGAAACTTTTGGTCTTTCCCTTTTCCAAATGACGGTCCTTCCCCTTTTTTATTTTATTTCTCTCCCTCTCTTTTCGTCTGCTCGCATTGTGAGGTTCTTGAGCTGGCTGTTCTTTTTTTTTTTTTTTTTGACTAGGATTCATCATGAGACAAAGTATTCTATGCAAGACAAAGGAATGGATGGAGGGAATTATTGCATTAATTAATGAAGACTACATTAGACTTGGACTTACAATGGAAAAGAAATGCATATGGCATAACACATGACTGTAAGTTAAACATGACATGACATTAAGACATATCATCATATCCTCCAAACAGAACTCAAGGCCTCTTGTGTGTAGGGTTTTCTCCATAGTTGCCTTATAAAAGGATAGATGGATCTTGGACTTTGTAACGCCCCCAAAATGCTAATGACATGGTTACTGATAATTGCAGCGGGAGACTTAGTAAACGAAGGCGCTACCGCCGTCCTGACAAGGACAAGGCTCACTAAAACTATTAAATCTTGCAACTCGTGATCACAATCACAAATTCTATTAAACTGAAACACTTCAAGACCAAAGTCCATAATGGTTCAACCATACCATGTACTAATTCACACTCCATACCACACGAGTAACTTGACCTTAAGGTTGATTCCAATGTTCATGCTATGCTGAATCCACTGTGAGCATCTGACGAGTTCCAGAAGGGCTTGCTAAAATTGAGAAACATGTGATACTTCATAACCTAAAATGGAAAACATAAAAACAATTCGAAAATATGAGCAAAAACTCAGTACATACATCCCTATATTGTAAAATGAGCACAGAAATACTGGTGATGGGTACCCGTCTTTGCAATTCATTTAGTTGGCAATAATAATGAAAATGAATGTAATATGAAACTGAATTGCTCATTATTATCTGGATGTGAACCCCTTGCACTGATATGATCTATACATAGGTGTACACCTGCCAATCCGATCAAGAGTTGGCCTGAAGCCGCGCGGGTAAGTGATGGGCTGACGCCCTATAGATGATAACTGACGGGGTCACAAGTTATATGGCAAATCACTGTATAAACTGATTCATTGATAACTCATTAAGAGTTTGTAACTTGATAAATATGATTTGCTTTCTGAAGATACAGGCAATGGACGTACCTTGAGTCTTTAAAAATGACATCTGACTTGATAAATATGTTTTGACTTGATTACACTTATGCATAACGGGGAACGATAACTAGGTCTCAACTCTGTTTTATAAAATAAATGTCACTGTAAGTATATATAATATCAGTAAATGATCCTTACTCGCATAATTGAGTAAGTAAAAGTAGGTGTAACAGAAATTGAGTAATTATATGGTATACATAACAAGTACTTGAACATAACTTCAAAACTGAATTGATGAAAGTAATCCAAAACTGAATTGATGAAAGTAATGAAATTCAATATGAAGTAAATAGAAGTAAAATAGTCCAGTCCACAATGAGATAAATGATGTTACAGAGGAAAAGGCCTTGATAGTGATAATTGAGAGAATCGTTATGGCCTTTTCTGAAATAAGGTGCTGATATGAGTTTCTCTCTCCACTTCTCATAATCATTCAAAAATCCACTTGATAAAGAATTCCACCCCAAAATGAGTCATTGAACTCCATAGAAGCTATTAAGCTCACTAAGCTTGGTATTTTCTTTGTAAAATCCATAAGTGATTCACAGCTCATAAACTGACTCCCAATTTGTATATTTGTCTTCAGGACAATTTTCAGAATTTTCCTCCAAGTATACGCTGCATAGAAATTGCAATAATAACCTAATTTACACCCAAACAGGTCAGTTTACTTCAAAAATTTATAATTTTCATTCTAGACATCAAATGGAGACTTAAAACCCCAATATGAAAAGATTAAGAAGTCCCCAAAAACTTTCATTTACAATACAAATCACGATTCTCACAATAAGATTCCCAAAATGGGACTAAAACATAAGTGTCTCAGTTTTGATCTCATTCTGCGCAGCTTTGGTAAAACGACTATAACTTTTTCCACAGACCTCGGATTAAGGCGATTCAAGATGCATTTGAAAGCTAACACACTGAGGTAGTTACCCACCAAAAATCACAATTTTTCACTGGGCCAATCATTACCAGTTTAATCCCAAAATCAGCCCTAATTTCCTGAAATTCCAGCCCTTCACTGATTTAACTTTCTCTTCCTTTTTCATATAAAACTCACTTGAAATCATTTCAAATCACCACAATCAGATATAAAATGATCATGTAAGGCCTCATATACATATACAAACTCTAAACAACTTCATGAATACATAACTAAATTCGTATCCAAAACAGGGCAATTTTCTTCAAAATTCCATAACTCACTGATTACTCGTCCAAACTTCATGAAATTTTGCCAGAAAATCCCAAATAATATAGAGAAGATACAGTAAAAATTTCAGAATTTTTCGCCAATCCTATAATTGCCAGAATTTTCGACATGGCCATTTAACAAAAGCAAAATCATGAAAAGCATGCTCTTGATCCAATACCCATGACTCTAAACATCTCCAAACTCAATAAAAATTGCACAACAACTATCAATTTGATCATCCAAACAATAATTACAACTAAAACAACCCAAAAATTCAAAATAAAACAAGTTAGGGTTGTTGATTTACCTCACTTGAGGCTTGAAATAGAGAGAGGAGGAGGCTGTTTTGAGTGTTTTTAGGGGTTGGACAAGATAGCTAGCAGCAAGGGGAACTCGGGGCAGCTGGGAGGTGACCGGAAAAGTGGCCGGAACCACCAAAACTGGTGGCACAAAGGGGCAGCAGCTGCTGCCCCTGTTCTGGCGTGAGAGAGAGGGAGATGGGGAGAGATTAGTGTGATAATTTTGCTGAATTTTGTGGCTGGAAAAATCCTCAAGTAATAGATATATGTGGCTGGAAATTTTCCCCCCCAAAAGTAGCTTTTTGCTAATTAAAATTAGGTGCTAAAACGAGTAATTAGTGAAATAACAAAGATCGTAAAGTTTTGGGCTTTTGTTTTGGGCCCAACAAGCTACGTTTGGGCTTGAAGATTTTAAATCAAAATGTTGGTAACATTTTATATTACTCGGAATTAAAGTTTACCGAAGGTAAGAAAAGCATAATTTACTCACTGAGGCCTAATATCGATTAACCCGGCATTTAATCAATCAATGAAACTCAAATTAACAATAAATGACACTTGAGTTGCAATGTGGTACCCAACATGAAATATCTTCGCACCGGGATGATTAAATATGATAAATGAAGGTGAAAAATTTAAATAACATAATGAATCTCGTTAAATAAATAAATTAAGTGTAGTTGAATTTAATAAACATGATTTGGTTAAACAAATAACCATGAATGAGTAAATGAATAAACATGATTAATGAAATAAATAAAGATGATTTGAATAAATAAATATGGGTTAGGGTTGGGTTATTACAGTCTTTCCCCCTTAAAGAATTTCGTCCTCGAAACTTATAACACTTGTCAACTGCATGCAATGCTACTTTAAAACACATGGGCCATTGGTTCCCATAGCTTTCCTCTAAAGCAGTATCATTTGCCAAATGTACTCCGACTAAAGGTGTACGCATTATATACTTCTTAATCCCATATTTCAGTAGCAGATCTGGATACTTATCATATAATAGCCTCAACGAACTCAATCACTTTGATTCAAAAGTGATATTCCCTTCAAAAGAAAAGAACATTGTTACTGCAAAGGAGGTATTCTACACTATTGACTCATAAAGCCTAAAGTGACGAGGACTCAAGTATCGCTGATATCTAGTCTCCTGACACTCTTGACTAGGAAGGTATGACTTAATTATATCTCATCTGCGACTTTGGTTATTTCTTTGTTGTGCTAGCACAACTGCTTTGTCAACCTTGTATCACCTCGACATGTACTTGAATTTCCCCTCTTAATGCTTGCCTGGCGTAGCTCTGACCTTGTACTCAATGTTTCTTCTGGCTCACTCCAATATAATTAGACAGTGCTTGAGTTTATTCCCTTATCCAAAGGCAACCATCTGATATTTCCAATACATCACATGATCTCCGCTCATCAGACTACTCAAGGATCTGCTCCCGGTCGATAATGAGTAATGAAATGACCATAGTTAGGGATGAGAGTGATGAATTTCTCAGCTAAGTGAATCATTGCATACAAAAGAAATGAACAATGAGACTAAAAAAAACAAATAAAGGAAAGATTATCATAGGGTGGTTAGAAAGAAGATAACCATAAGTATATTATGAATTCTGAAATATAATGCCACAAGAATTGTGGTTTATCATATGAGGTCCAATAAATAATCAACTAAGGAGAAAGAGGGTTCGATTATACTTAGGTTTAACTGAGGAATTGGAAATAAGATAACAAGCACGGACCCTCAACTAGGTGACTTAATAGCCACAAGTAACAAGACAAGCGCAATAGATAGATGGGACAAGCAGATGAAATAAATAGAAAAGATGGTGAAGGCCGAGGGCATAGGAGTGTTGACAACTATATAACGTTGAACAACAATGCGTTGCACATGTAACAATGGGATTAAAAAGACATGGAAGATCTCATTAGTATGAAATATTGGGTTGAAATGCAAGGAAGATTAAACAATATGGAATCGCGTTAAGATTTGAGGATAAGACAAGCAAACAATTTCAAGAATGACTTCAAAAGGGCATTCCCGCAAGAGATAGATTGTCAAAAGAACTTGAGCAACAAGATGTAGTTATGGCCATAGAATAGTATGCCAATATGATGTTACAGTGCCATAGAAACGCAAACAATACGGATCCATTTAATTATCGAAAGGGCACCCAATGACTGGGTCTGAAGCAACCAAAGACTTTTCAAGCTATAAATGAAGAGTGCTCAAATAGAAGTAAAGTGTTAATGTAGGTGGTAGTAAAAGTATGAACACAGTGATGACTGAATTGTCAGCGTTTGAATCGCCAATAAGAAAGGTTGCTTAGACATGTTTTCATAAACACTCCATTACAAATCAAAAGAGTGTTAGCAGCAATAGAAATGATACCTCTGAATAATTCAAGGTAACTAGGGCAGCAATAAGTCAATGACAAGAAGTAATGGGAGCGAGCATTGCTGATGTAAGGTCTTAGTGTTAAAACCAGATGATTCCGATACATGGCAGCTAAATCTTACTTGCACCACCCATATAATGCCAAGTAGCACATCATAAGCTACTAATTATTATCACCATACATAAGCACTCATTGTAGTGTTCGTCTCATACTGGTTCACCTCAAAGATATTGCCGCAGAAGGTATTTCCTTATCTAGAGGTTTACATCTAACTTGACACTGTATTAATCCCTTAAGCAGTTGCAAATAGCATCCCCACATTGGGTTTCAACCCAAAATAACACACCTCAATAGAATTCTCAAATCCTGGGGCAAAACGGACAGAGTTCCGCCTACAAACGGGTTAAGTCCTAGGCTTAAAGCCTTACAATAGCTACCTGAAATGAAGAAAAACACTTTAATAGCTCAACGGCCACACGCCGGAGTTCATAACTCAATGGGTTACACACCCGGAGTGCACAATTATAGAAATTTAAACAAATAAGAGAAATGAAACGTGCAATACACCTCCAAGATAAATGAGAACATGCCTCACCAACAGGTGATCCAAATAGTTCCACAATCCACTTTGCTCACGCGTGAATCTCATGATATTAACAAATGATTGAGTCACCCAAATGAAATTTCTCCATATATGCCCATACCGATGAACTTGTAGTCAACAACTCATTTAACTGGTCTAACAGAACTCATGCATACCTTGATAGCTCACTCAGAAACACTTGATAGCGCACAGTGGCCCTTAAAACCTTAGGCTCTGATACCAAATCTGTAACGCCCCCAAAATGCTAATGACATGGTTACTGATAATTGCAGCGGGAGACTTAGTAAACGAAGGCGCTACCGCCGTCCTGACAAGGACAAGGCTCACTAAAACTATTAAATCTTGCAACTCGTGATCACAATCACAAATTCTATTAAACTGAAACACTTCAAGACCAAAGTCCATAATGGTTCAACCATACCATGTACTAATTCACACTCCATACCACACAAGTAACTTGACCTTAAGGTCGATTTCAATATTCATGCTATGCTGAATCCACTGTGAGCATCTGACGAGTTCCAGAAGGGCTTGCTAAAATTGAGAAACATGTGATACTTCATAACCTAAAATGGAAAACATGAAAATAATTCGAAAATATGAGCAAAAACTCAGTACATACATCCCTGCATTGTAAAATGAGCAT
This sequence comes from Carnegiea gigantea, assembly GCA_029747015.1. Classification (NCBI taxonomy): domain Eukaryota; kingdom Viridiplantae; phylum Streptophyta; class Magnoliopsida; order Caryophyllales; family Cactaceae; genus Carnegiea; species Carnegiea gigantea. The sequence goes on from JAKOGI010000284.1 coordinate 47,880, forward strand.
AGAAGTACTGGTGATGGGTACCCGTCTTTGCAATTCATTTAGTTGGCAATAATAATGAAAATGAATATAATATGAAACTGAATTGCTTATTATTATCTGGATGTGAACCCCTTTCACTGATATGATCTATACATAGGTGTACACCTGCCAATCCGATCAAGAGTTGGCCTGAAGCCGCGCGGGTAAGTGATGGGCTGACGCCCTATAGATGATAACTGACGGGGTCACAAGTTATATGGCAAATCACTGTATAAACTGATTCATTGATAACTCATTAAGAGTTTGTAACTTGATAAATATGATCTGCTTTCTGAAGATACAGGCAATGGACGTACCTTGAGTCTTTAAAAATGACATCTGACTTGATAAATATGTTTTGACTTGATTACACTTATGCATAAGGGGAACGATAACTAGGCCTCAACTCTGTTTTATAAAATAAATGTCACTGTAAGTATATATAATCAGTAAATGATCCTTACTCGCATAATTGAGTAAGTAAAAGTAGGTGTAACAGAAATTGAGTAATTATATGGTATACATAACAAGTACTTGAACATAACTTCAAAACTGAATTGATGAAAGTAATCCAAAACTGAATTGATGAAAGTAATGAAATTCAATATGAAGTAAATAGAAGTAAAATAGTCCAGTCCACAATGAGATAAATGATGTTACAGAAGAAAAGGCCTTGATAGTGATAATTTAGAGAATGGTTATGGCCTTTTCTGAAATAAGGTGCTGATATGAGTTTCTCTCTCCACTTCTCATAATCATTCAAAAATCCACTTGATAAAAATTCCACCCCAAAATGAGTCATTGAACTCCATAGAAGCTATTAAGCTCACTAAGCTTGGTATTTTCTTTGTAAAATCCATAAGTGATTCACAGCTCATAAACTGACTCCCAATTTGTATATTTGTCTTCAGGACAATTTTCAGAATTTTCCTCCAAGTATACGCTGCATAGAAATTGCAATAATAACCTAATTTACACCCAAACAGGTCAGTTTACTTCAAAAATTCATAATTTTCATTCTAGACATCAAATGGAGAATTAAAACCCCAATATGAAAAGATTAGAAGCCCCCAAAAACTTTCATTTACAATACAAATCACGATTCTCACAATAAGATTCCCAAAATGGGACTAAAACACAAGTGTCTCAGTTTTGATCTCATTCTGCGCAGCTTTGGTAAAACAACTATAACTTTTTCCACAGACCTCGGATTAAGGCGATTCAAGATGCATTTGAAAGCTAACACACTGAGGTATTTACCCACCAAAAATCACAATTTTTCACTGGGCCAATCATTACCAGTTTAATCCCAAAGTCAGCCCTAATTTCCTGAAATTCCAGCCCTTCACTGATTTAACTTTCTCTTCCTTTTTCATATAAAACTCACTTGAAATCATTTCAAATCACCACAATCAGATATAAAATGATCATGTAAGGCCTCATATACATATACAAACTCTAAACAACTTCATGAATACATAATTAAATTCGTATCCAAAACAGGGCAATTTTCTTCAAAATTCCATAACTCACTGATTACTCGTCCAAACTTCATGAAATTTTGCCAGAAAATCCCAAATAATATAGAGAAGATACAGTAAAAATTTCAGAATTTTTGGCCAATCCTATAATTGCCAGAATTTTCGACATGGCCATTTAACAAAAGCAAAATCATGAAAAGCATGCTCTTGATCCAATCCCATGACTCTAAACATCTCCAAACTCAATAAAAATTGCACAACAACTATCAATTTGATCATCCAAACAATAATCACAACTAAAACAACCCAAAAATTCAAAATAAAACAAGTTAGGGTTGTTGATTTACCTCACTTGAGGCTTGAAATAGAGAGAGGAGGAGGCTGTTTTGAGTGTTTTTAGGGGTTGGACAAGATAGCTAGCAGCAAGGGGAACTCGGGGCAGCTGGGAAGTGACCGGAAAAGTGGCCGGAACCACCAAAACTGGTGGCAGCTGCTGCCCCTGTTCTGGCGTGAGAGAGAGGGAGATGGGGAGAGATTAGTGTGATAATTTTGCTGAATTTTGTGGCTGGAAAAATCCTCAAGTAATAGATATATGTGGCTGGAAATTTTCCTCCCCAAAAGTAGCTTTTTGCTAATTAAAATTAGGTGCTAAAACGAGTAATTAGTGAAATAACAAAGATCGTAAAGTTTTGGGCTTTTGTTTTGGGCCCAACAAGCTACGTTTGGGCTTGAAGATTTTAAATCAAAATGTTGGTAACATTTTATATTACTCGGAATTAAAGTTTACCGAAGGTAAGAAAAGCATAATTTACTCACTGAGGCCTAATATCGATTAACCCGACATTTAATCAATCAATGAAACTCAAATTAACAATAAATGACACTTGAGTTGCAAAGTGGTACCCAACATGAAATATCTTCGCACCGGGATGATTAAATATGATAAATGAAGGTGGAAAATTTAAATAGCATAATGGAACTCGTTAAATAAATAAATTAAGTGTAGTTGAATTTAATAAACATGATTTGGTTAAACAAATAACCATGAATGAGTAAATGAATAAACATGATTAATGAAATAAATAAAGATGATTTGAATAAATAAATATGGGTTAGGGTTGGGTTATTACAGTCTTTCCCCCTTAAAGAGTTTCGTCCTCGAAACTTATAACACTTGTCAACTGCATGCAATGCTACTTTAAAACACATGGGCCATTGGTTCCCATAGCTTTCCTCTAAAGCAGTATCATTTGCCAAATGTACTCCGACTAAAGGTGTACGCATTATATACTTCTTAATCCCATATTTCAGTAGCAGATCTGGATACTTATCATATAATAGCCTCAACGAACTCAATCACTTTGATTCAAAAGTGATATTCCCTTCAAAAGAAAAGAACATTGTTACTGCAAAGGAGGTATTCTACACTATTGACTCATAAAGCCTAAAGTGACGAGGACTCAAGTATCGCTGATATCTAGTCTCCTGACACTCTTGACTAGGAACGTATGACTTAATTATATCTTATCTGCGACTTTGGTTATTTCTTTGTTGTGCTAGCACAACTGCTTTGTCAACCTTGTATCACCTCGACATGTACTTGAATTTCCCCTCTTAATGCTTGCCTGGCGTAGCTCTGACCTTGTACTCAATGTTTCTTCTGGCTCACTCCAATATAATTAGACAGTGCTTGAGTTTATTCCCTTATCCAAAGGCAACCATCTGATATTTCCAATACATCACATGATCTCCGCTCATCAGACTACTCAAGGATCTGCTCCCGGTCGATAATGAGTAATGAAATGACCATAGTTAGGGATGAGAGTGATGAATTTCTCAGCTAAGTGAATCATTGCATACAAAAGAAATGAACAATGAGACTAAAAAAAACAAATAAAGGAAAGATTATCATAGGGTGGTTAGAAAGAAGATAACCATAAGTATATTATGAATTCTGAAATATAATGCCACAAGAATTGTGGTTTATCATATGAGGTCCAATAAATAATCAACTAAGGAGAAAGAGGGTTCGATTATACTTAGGTTTAACTGAGGAATTGGAAATAAGATAACAAGCACGGACCCTCAACTAGGTGACTTAATAGCCACAAGTAACAAGACAAGCGCAATAGATAGATGGGACAAGCAGATGAAATAAATAGAAAAGATGGTGAAGGCCGAGGGCATAGGAGTGTTGACAACTATATAACGTTGAACAACAATGCGTTGCACATGTAACAATGGGATTAAAAAGACATGGAAGATCTCATTAGTATGAAATATTGGGTTGAAATGCAAGGAAGATTAAACAATATGGAATCGCGTTAAGATTTGAGGATAAGACAAGCAAACAATTTCAAGAATGACTTCAAAAGGGCATTCCCGCAAGAGATAGATTGTCAAAAGAACTTGAGCAACAAGATGTAGTTATGGCCATAGAATAGTATGCCAATATGATGTTACAGTGCCATAGAAACGCAAACAATACGGATCCATTTAATTATCGAAAGGGCACCCAATGACTGGGTCTGAAGCAACCAAAGACTTTTCAAGCTATAAATGAAGAGTGCTCAAATAGAAGTAAAGTGTTAATGTAGGTGGCAGTAAAAGTATGAACACAGTGATGACTGAATTGTCAGCGTTTGAATCGCCAATAAGAAAGGTTGCTTAGACATGTTTTCATAAACACTCCATTACAAATCAAAAGAGTGTTAGCAGCAATAGAAATGATACCTCTGAATAATTCAAGGTAACTAGGGCAACAATAAGTCAATGACAAGAAGTAATGGGAGCGAGCATTGCTGATGTAAGGTCTTAGTGTTAAAACCAGATGATTCCGATACATGGCAGCTAAATCTTACTTGCACCACCCATATAATGCCAAGTAGCACATCATAAGCTACTAATTATTATCACCATACATAAGCACTCATTGTAGTGTTCGTCTCATACTGGTTCACCTCAAAGATATTGCCGCAGAAGGTATTTCCTTATCTAGAGGTTTACATCTAACTTGACACTGTATTAATCCCTTAAGCAGTTGCAAATAGCATCCCCACATTGGGTTTCAACCCCAAAATAACACACCTCAATAGAATTCTCAAATCCTGGGGCAAAACGGACAGAGTTCCGCCTACAAACGGGTTAAGTCCTAGGCTTAAAGCCTTACAATAGCTACCTGAAATGAAGAAAAACACTTTAATAGCTCAACGGCCACACGCCGGAGTTCATAACTCAATGGGTTACACACCCGGAGTGCACAATTATAGAAATTTAAACAAATAAGAGAAATGAAACGTGCAATACACCTCCAAGATAAATGAGAACATGCCTCACCAACAGGTGATCCAAATGGTTCCACAATCCACTTTGCTCACGCGTGAATCTCATGATATTAACAAATGATTGAGTCACCCAAATGAAAATGGTTTCTCCATATATGCCCATACCGATGAACTTGTAGTCAACAACTCATTTAACTGGTCTAACAGAACTCATGCATACCTTGATAGCTCACTCAGAAACACTTGATAGCGCACAGTGGCCCTTAAAACCTTAGGCTCTGATACCAAATCTGTAACGCCCCCAAAATGCTAATGACATGGTTACTGATAATTGCAGCGGGAGACTTAGTAAACGAAGGCGCTACCGCCGTCCTGACAAGGACAAGGCTCACTAAAACTATTAAATCTTACAACTCGTGATCACAATCACAAATTCTATTAAACTGAAACACTTCAAGACCAAAGTCCATAATGGTTCAACCATACCATGTACTAATTCACACTCCATACCACACGAGTAACTTGACCTTAAGGTCGATTCCAATGTTCATGCTATGCTGAATCCACTGTGAGCATCTGACGAGTTCCAGAAGGGCTTGCTAAAATTGAGAAACATGTGATACTTCATAACCTAAAATGGAAAACATAAAAACAATTCGAAAATATGAGCAAAACTCAGTACATACATCCCTATATTGTAAAATGAGCACAGAAATACTGGTGATGGGTACCCGTCTTTGCAATTCATTTAGTTGGCAATAATAATGAAAATGAATGTAATATGAAACTGAATTGCTCATTATTATCTGGATGTGAACCCCTTGCACTGATATGATCTATACATAGGTGAACACCTGCCAATCCGATCAAGAGTTGGCCTGAAGCCGCGCGGGTAAGTGATGGGCTGACGCCCTATAGATGATAACTGACGGGGTCACAAGTTATATGGCAAATCACTGTATAAACTGATTCATTAATAACTCATTAAGAGTTTGTAACTTGATAAATATGATCTGCTTTCTGAAGATACAGGCAATGGACGTACCTTGAGTCTTTAAAAATGACATCTGACTTGATAAATATGTTTTGACTTGATTACACTTATGCATAACGGGGAACGATAACTAGGCCTCAACTCTGTTTTATAAAATAAATGTCACTGTAAGTATATATAATATCAGTAAATGATCCTTACTCGCATAATTGAGTAAGTAAAAGTAGGTGTAACAGAAATTGAGTAATTATATGGTATACATAACAAGTACTTGAACATAACTTCAAAACTGAATTGATGAAAGTAATCCAAAACTGAATTGATGAAAGTAATGAAATTCAATATGAAGTAAATAGAAGTAAAATAGTCCAGTCCACAATGAGATAAATGATGTTACAGAGGAAAAGGCCTTGATAGTGATAATTGAGAGAATCGTTATGGCCTTTTCTGAAATAAGGTGCTGATATGAGTTTCTCTCTCCACTTCTCATAATCATTCAAAAATCCACTTGATAAAAATTCCACCCCAAAATGAGTCATTGAACTCCATAGAAGCTATTAAGCTCACTAAGCTTGGTATTTTCTTTGTAAAATCCATAAGTGATTCACAGCTCATAAACTGACTCCCAATTTGTATATTTGTCTTCAGGACAATTTTCAGAATTTTCCTCCAAGTATACGCTGCATAGAAATTGCAATAATAACCTAATTTACACCCAAACAGGTCAGTTTACTTCAAAAATTTATAATTTTCATTCTAGACATCAAATGGAGACTTAAAACCCCAATATGAAAAGATTAAGAAGTCCCCAAAAACTTTCATTTACAATACAAATCACGATTCTCACAATAAGATTCCCAAAATGGGACTAAAACATAAGTGTCTCAGTTTTGATCTCATTCTGCGCAGCTTTGGTAAAACGACTATAACTTTTTCCACAGACCTCGGATTAAGGCGATTCAAGATGCATTTGAAAGCTAACACACTGAGGTAGTTACCCACCAAAAATCACAATTTTTCACTGGGCCAATCATTACCAGTTTAATCCCAAAATCAGCCCTAATTTCCTGAAATTCCAGCCCTTCACTGATTTAACTTTCTCTTCCTTTTTCATATAAAACTCACTTGAAATCATTTCAAATCACCACAATCAGATATAAAATGATCATGTAAGGCCTCATATACATATACAAACTCTAAACAACTTCATGAATACATAATTACTAAATTCGTATCCAAAACAGGGCAATTTTCTTCAAAATTCCATAACTCACTGATTACTCGTCCAAACTTCATGAAATTTGCCAGAAAATCCCAAATAATATAGAGAAGATACAGTAAAAATTTCAGAATTTTTGGCCAATCCTATAATTGCCAGAATTTTCGACATGGCCATTTAACAAAAGCAAAATCATGAAAAGCATGCTCTTGATCCAATACCCATGACCCCAAACATCTCCAAACTCAATAAAAATTGCACAACAACTATCAATTTGATCATCCAAACAATAATCACAACTAAAACAACCCAAAAATTCAAAATAAAACAAGTTAGGGTTGTTAATGTACCTCACTTGAGGCTTGAAATAGAGAGAGGAGGAGGCTGTTTTGAGTGTTTTTAGGGGTTGGACAAGATAGCTAGCAGCAAGGGGAACTCGGGGCAGCTGGGAAGTGACCGGAAAAGTGGCCGGAACCACCAAAACTGGTGGCACTGCTGCCCCTATTCTGGCGTGAGAGAGAGGGAGATGGGGAGAGATTAGTGTGATAATTTTGCTGAATTTTGTGGCTGGAAAAATCCTCAAGTAATAGATATATGTGGCTGGAAATTTTCCCCCCCAAAAGTAGCTTTTTACTAATTAAAATTAGGTGCTAAAACGAGTAATTAGTGAAATAACAAAGATCGTAAAGTTTTGGGCTTTTGTTTTGGGCCCAACAAGCTACGTTTGGGCTTGAAGATTTTAAATCAAAATGTTGGTAACATTTTATATTACTCGGAATTAAAGTTTACCGAAGGTAAGAAAAGCATAATTTACTCACTGAGGCCTAATATCGATTAACCCGACATTTAATCAATCAATGAAACTCAAATTAACAATAAATGACACTTGAGTTGCAAAGTGGTACCCAACATGAAATATCTTCGCACCGGGATGATTAAATATGATAAATGAAGGTGAAAAATTTAAATAACATAATGAAACTCGTTAAATAAATAAATTAAGTGTAGTTGAATTTAATAAACATGATTTGGTTAAACAAATAACCATGAATGAGTAAATGAATAAACATGATTAATGAAATAAATAAAGATGATTTGAATAAATAAATATGGGTTAGGGTTGGGTTATTACAGACTTAGATCCATGTATACTTGTTAATAGATTGGTTCCACCCTTTGCTTTGATGTTTTGAAATGGGTAGAATGCTATCATGCGAACCAAGTGGGTTGGTATCATTGTGGAGCAACCTAGGTAGGGAGGGTGCTAACTTGAACATGCTTGCTAGCTGATTTTTGAAGGACTAACAACCCTCAATATTATAGCCCTGTGATCGGTGACATTTGTAATACTTGTTCAGGTCCTAGTTCTTAGACTTCTATGTGTTCTCTATTTCAAGCTTGATTTATAGGAGGTCAATCTTGCATTTAGAAAGACGATATTCGAGTGTTTGAGCATAAGTGGTTCTCATGGGAGTGTATTCAGTGTAATAGCCTGGAGTGTGCACCTACTTGCTTGTGGAATAATTACATTTCTTATCCCTATTGTAATAATTATTCTTCCAGCTACTAGTAGCCTTTGTGGGGATTTCCCTAGCAAGCTCTTCTTCTACAATCATGCCAACATTCCTTAATGTTACAAAGTTTTTGAACGGTGTGAATCTCAGGTTTTGTCTACATGTGTGTTGTAGGTTTCTGATGAGCAATTTTACTTGATCAATATTTGAGGGTTAATCCACCATATGGGTGTCATTTTCCTTCATCGAGTAAGAACATCACAAAAGCCTTCATTGTGCTCCTGCTTGATTAATTCTAAGTCCCTAAGTGTTATTGGTAGGTCAGCATTGTATAAATACTGGCGTAGAAATTCCTTACAGATGTTATCATAGTTTATGAGCTTTCATGGGTCAACAACATTATACCAACTCGTTAAATCCTTGTCAAATATCCAAGGAAATATGACGTGAAAGATGTCCTAGTTAATTCCTTTTAAAGTCTTGTCACTGACAAAATTCTTCACATGGTGGTGTGGGTTCTCAATTCCATGAAATTTGATATCTGGCATGGTGAACTTCAGGGGCAACTTTCCTGTTAAGATTGAAGTGAATCCCACATAATTAAAGAAATAGTTATTAAACATTGATGATTCTTTGAATAGTTGCTCTATGCGATCTAGTTGTGGGTCAGTTGCGAGAAATCCTTTTCCCCTTCTTCCTCTTTCCTCTTACCATCTGTTTTTCCTTTCCCATCATCTTCCCTTCTTCATTGTGAGGCTTCTCACCATATCCCTTTGGGGTGTCCTTGATAATGTTTTGGAGGGTAGTGGCAACAGTTCCATCTTCTTTTCGCTTACATCTGTCCTGGCTTGCATCCTTTCTAACATTTTCATAACCTGGGCCACTTCATTGTTTCCTACCTCATGGATAGGTACACGATTAGACTCTTTTTTTGACTTTGATCTCATAGATAGAGTTTCCTTTGCTTGTTCTCATGATAATAATATCCTAGTTTGTGAACTCCACTCATATACCTTCTTAATCTTCCCCATTTTGATCAATAAGGTGACGGTTTAGAGGAATGGAATGTTATAGATGTGAAAAATGAAATGTTAATAACATTGGCTATGGGATGAAGAAAATGATTGATGACTTACAATCTAGTCAGAAAATGCTAATGGCTTGGTGGGCTTGAAGGTTTAGGCTAGGCTGGAAGGGATAGAGTCAAGAAGTTGGATTTAGGTTGCTGGTTGTAGAAGAAATCAAGGCTTACCCTAGACAGGATTTGATGTTGGCTTAGATAGCTGACATCTGTGCCTAAGCTGGCTCTAAGCCTATCTTAGATCAATCATGGACATGTAATGGGACTAAGCACGATTTTAGTTTGGTTTGTTTAGAATTGCTAATTTAGGGGTATTGGTTGATCTATGTGGACTCATACATGGATGCTAAACCTTGGGAATAGATGTATAATGTATGGACCACAGACTTACGCATAGATTAAGTATCCTGGTCCTAGCTAAACTTACAAATTATGGATAAGATGCATTATTAGATGTAACCTAGAATGAGCTAGGACTCTAAAAGCTAAACGGGGTACATTATGGATTTTAGGCATAGATGGACTCAAACTATGCTTGATGATGGCAAATGACACATGATTCCTTGGGCCTATGTATCCTGTAACTGACGGGTTAAGATCCGATAATGACCTTTAGACTTTCTTAATCAAGTAATAAGTCTTGCGAGCTCATGGTTTAACCTAGACCAATGATGTCAAACATCGTATTGTAATGCATACAAGGTCCAGAAACCCGGTAATTTCAATTGGACCTTTCCTAATGTAAGACCAAAACACTTCAACTTGGCCTAATTTAAGAAGTCTAAAACCTAACCAGACCCTTAATTTGGCTAGACTAACATTTTCCTAACTAAGGCCACTAGACACGGTGATGACATTATGAACCCTAAGAATCAATACATGGGGTTTTTAGGTACGGGTCAGTTGTAGAAAGACCACTAGAGTTTTAAACATTCACAGTGTCACGCATGCACATGAATTCCAACCTAATCAAAAGTTCTAAGTAGTTTGGGTAAGGTCTAGAATAGTTTTCTTACTAGCCAGACACTTCTTCTTCCATAGAGTGCATGGTAAGATTAGAACATTCGATTGTTTTCCCATGTATCATGTGGATTTAGGAAAGTATCCCACGAGTAGGTGAAATAGTTGTTTGCTCAATTAGAAGTCTTAATAGACCCACCATGCGACGAACTGTTTTCCTAAATAACCAATATCAAGGTTTAACCGAGAAGCACTGTTAATCCCAGCAAGGTAGCACATATGATGTAAGAATGCCTATTGCTATTGTAATGAAAACAATTTCCCATTTTGATTTTTAAGTCTCTCCCTCTTAAAAGAATGTCTCCTATGGAGTTGCCATTATATGACCTGGAACATGGTTGCAGTCCGCTATGAATTGTCAGGTCTGTTTGCTTGGTTTTTGTGGTTTGAATTTGATATTTTCCTTCTTTTATGTTTCTTTTTATATTTAACAAAAAACAAATTGTGACTGCAGCATGACTGGCTATATGGCCTCGAAAGCTCCCAGATTGAGTATCTAACTAGCCCAGGGGGCTAGACTATAGCCCTGATCAAGGAACCTAGTTGGGTTGCTGGACTAGGATAGAGTTTAGTCTTGCAGTCTAATTGGCGTTACTACTGAGTCCTTAGTTGAAATCTAATCCGCATTCTGCCCAGATCGAGAAGGATTTAAATGAAAATAAAAATAATTAATTAATAGAGTCACCAGTGAATTTTTAGAAAAACATACAAACCTAGTCTACTCTCTAAAATGGACCATAAAACAAAAGGAAAATTTGTTCATTTTAAAGAAAATTTTGAAAGGCCCTGGAATAATCTTTGAAGTGGGGATCCTCTAACTTTGAATTGAGGATCAAAATTTCGGGATGAAAGTAAGATGTCGCAATGCCATCAAGATATCACCAGTTATAATAACTGATCTCTATTAATCAACATGGGAAATTAAAACAAGCAAGCAACATACTAGAATCAGTCAAATAAGATAATAATGATTGAAAGCACGATGACAGTCTAAAAGAATTTAAAGGAACAATTCTAATAATTACAATGGGTAAGGACTCAACTAATTAAAAATTACATCTTTACTTTGGCCCTGTTCTTTTCATTGGTAACTTCCAATTTACCAACCTCAACCTACTTCAATACACTTCAGTCCACTTCGCCAACTTCAATTTTTTTTTAAAAAAAATACCCACTTCAACCACTTCAACCAACTTCAACTAACTTCCTACTATTTTAACCAACTTCTACCCATCATATCAAAAAAAATTCAACCCACATCAACTCACTTCAACCCACTTCAACAAAAAAAATATTCACTTCAACCTACTTCTATCAATCTCAACCAATTTCACCTATTTACCAACCCATATTTGCCCCCCCTAATAAAAAGGACTGGCCCTTAAACCCAAAACTAAATAGAACAAAAGAATGGAAAAGAGAAAGAGAAGGAGGGATAATTAAGGTCATGCCCTTAGGATGACCCACCTAATCTAGTTGGAAACCTGTTAAAGTGACTACTCTTTAATGGCTAACCAATTTCTCACACCTAATGTCTCACATTATTCTAAGTATGCAGTGTATATTTCTCAAGATATTTCGGGCTTTTTAACCTTAGGGGATGCCCGCTTTTGTAGCGCCTAAAAAGATAAGACGAGCTGATAAAAAATCCAAGTTATCTCTTAAAAATTAATCTAACTTTCTAGATAAAATTTCATCAACTCGAACGCATTTTGGATGTAGGGAAGGAAGCAGAGAAACCGAGGCAGGTTCCTACCAACCGCTAGGGACTTGACTCGATTCCTAGCCTGTTCAGGCTAAAAGTCAATCTGATTCTAGGTTGCATTTGGTGTGGGGTTGCTAAGTTTTTTATACTTTGTTTATCTCCTTGTAGAGTTAAATGAAGGATTAATCTTGATGAACCTCCAAATATACTGATTGGCGCACATGTTTCGTCATAGGCATTTTATAAAAATCGAGACGCTATATTTAGGCATCTACAGATGCGAGTTAAGAGTGATGTTTTTATTCTAATACCTAAACATAAAGGGGTTACTCCTTCAATGATGTGTAACATTCAGGTCATGATGTGAAGGGTAAACTAAGAGCCTATAAGCAACATCTATAGGAAGGACATTGTATAAACCCTTATCCTTAAAATCGCTAATCTGGATGTGAACCTTACACCAATGGATAACTATTAGTTTTGTCTCATGAACTCATGTGACCTTGAAAAGGTAGGATCAATGTAATAGTTGAGGATTTTCGGGTTTAAGCTGACTAGTTGGATTAATGGTTTTATTAGTTGTTACTAAATTCACTATGTTAGACTAAATTTTACGTATTAATTAAGTTTATTAATTTATGTAGAATAATTTTTGAAACTTTCTTAATTTATTATGTGGACACGTGAAGTTAGTAAGTTAGTTAAAAAAATTAGGCCAAGGAGAGATTAGCGAAGTGGATTCACAATTAGCTACTAGAATCAATTGGGCTTGGTTCGTTTAGCCCAAACCCATTCTTGGTTTAACAAGTGAAAGAAAAAAAGGGAAAATCAGCCAAAAGCAAAAAGAAGCATCAAGTACCTCCTTCATCACTTGCTATAACATAACCCAAGCTAATTTACTCAAACCATCTGCCCATCTTCAATCTTACACACCATCGTTCCACCCATTTGGAGAGAGAAAGAGAAGGAGGCAGAGAGAGGAAGTAAGGGCAAAAGTGAGAGAAGGAGAGGGATCGACCGATTGGGTTGAAGAAGATGACTCCTGTTTGCTACTTTCACTAATTCATGGGAAAGAATCGAGATCTCTAACACAAGTAAGAATTCTTATTGTTTGTGTGTTAAACCATGAACCGAAATGGTCTACCGTCTTAATCTTGGGTGTTGATAGGGAGCAAGGAGTTATGGTTAATATGTTAACATTAAGTAAAATTCTATGTGGCTACTAATTATTAGTATTATATACAACTGTTTTGATTTTTAGGATGCAGATGAGTATATGGTAGCTCATCCCCTCTCTATTTCCTTTTTGCTTATGTCTAACTGTTGTCGAAAGACATATAGAAGTTCTCGATTCATGTAAATCGAGTTGGGACCTCCCATTGCTCAAAGAAAGGGTCATATGTACCAATACGTTAGTTCATGAGTTTGTAATGTGATTGATTTGAAAATTCTTGAGCATCTATAGGTTAAACAATTTGCTTTCTATACTGCATATTGTCTAGCTATCGCTTTAAATGATCATGTGAGCCAACCCTCTGATTAGATTCTCACCTTAGCCATTAGAGTGGTAAGGCTTCTAGCTATGTAACCCATTGAGTTGTAAATTGATTTATTTAATTTTCATTAAAATTAACAGTTCGCCTAGTCCAGGCGTGTCCTTTGGCGTGTCGCTGTTAAGTTGTTCGGATGCATCCTGTATATTTTTACTATTACACATATCAAATGTAAGGCTATAAGCCAAAGATCATGGTTAACATTTTAGGCGGAACTCTATCTATTTCACTCAAAAATTTAAGAAATCACTAAAACCTCTACCCCTAGAGGGCCGGACATTACATTTTACCTTAAGGTGACAGCACTTTATAGTGAACTCCACAACAACATTCATTTTTCCACCACCATCTATAACTGTTTTCATAACAATTGCCCCACAGCTAACAAGTGCATAAATGATGGTGGTATGTTTCCACCCATTAGCTAGATCAGGTTGGCTTGTGAGACTCATGTTCTAAGGCAAGGGTATGATGAGGCAGTCAAAGGAATAATGACTTCTCCCATGATAACTAAAACAGTAGATTGGATATTGAGTTATAACAACTGCCATGGGAAGCACAAGCTACACAGAACACTTCTTAAATGAACTCATAACATTTTTAATAAAACTATTAATTTCAATTATTTAGTTCTACCTTTTCTCATTATATGTAGGGGTTTATATATGGATCAATACAACTAAAATGGATTGAAAATGTTTGAAGATAAAAATAAATCTAAGATAGGATAAAGATGAGGTAGGAGAGAAGATAATTATTGTCTTAGAAAAGATCCTTAAGTTCCTAAACTTCTTATGCTTCCTATAGTACTTATTGTCATAAAATCCCTCTAGAGATAACGCATCAAGTGCACCTAAAAAACTTTTTTATTTAAGTAACCTAAACACATATAAAGCTATTTGGTTCTACTTTTTTCTAGGTCGCTGAAAGTATTAGCTCAAACACTCGACTAAAAAGGCAACGTCAAACCTAATGTGAATAAGGGTGTTGAGTTTTCGAACTAGTCACCTTTATGTAGATGGATTATGTAGAAAATCACCTAAGTTATTGTCTTCTTTAGCATTAACATCTAATTGTGTGACATTAAAAGTTTGATGTTAACACTGAAACTCCTTTAATAGTTTTAAAGTGCGAATTAATCCTTGTAAACTATGAAGAACTTTAATGCCTAGGTTTTTGATCTTGATTGTATCACCAAGATAAGACTTTATGCATTCCTAATTAGAATAACATAATCTACATTAACAACAAAGAATGTTATTAAGTCTCCTATTTTCTTATAAAAGAGAGAACATTTATTCTGTTAATGATGATATCCCCTTTTAGAGAATTTTAACTAGCTTGGCATACCACTACCTTCAGGCTTCCTTAAGCCCAAATTGTGGTTTTTTAAGCTGTAACGAGTTATTTTTAGGTCTATTCGAAGTCATATATATACACACACACACACACACACACACACACACACACACACACACATATACATATAGATGTGGTTGTGACAGATGTCCTATTAAGCATTTATTAATATTTTATTTTAAAAAATATGAAAATATGTTATTTAAAGTTATCATAATAAATAGTGTCTTTTGAACTACTTCAATGAAGAAAAAAAAAAGATTATAATTATGTTAATATTATTATTTGTAAAGTTTAAAATTGTAAGATTAACTGTAATATTTCTATAAATATTTTAACTAAAATTTTAAAACAATTCGCGTCTGGCACAGGAATAAAGTCTAGTTATACATTATTTTCACTTATCTTTGCTTCTGTTCTAGAATGAGAAGAGAGTAAGCTTTTCAAAAGCTTGGAAATGGGGCACATCTTAAAGATGTTTCCCCAAGCAGTAGTGTAACTCTCATTCAAACCCATAATAGAATGAATGAGCCTTTGCTATTGTAGGTACTTCTTTTGCCAAGCATTGACATCACACGTCCAGTAGCTTTATGTGCATCTAGGTAGAGAGCTCAAGGAAATGAACTTATTATAGAACTGTTTAGCTTTGATAAGTTACATGACAATGTCAAAATGTTTGATCAAAAAAACTGACCATTTAAGTACCACTAGTTACTTAATTCTTAACTGAACTTGCATGTTTCGAGGCTATTATGTGGGGTTGAGTGTGGTTATAAAGGAAAATAAAGGACTGGAGAAATTTGGAATGAGATTGAAGATGTTGTTGCATGGTTCTCATGCATGATAGACCAAGAAGACATAAAGAAGTACACAGGCAAAAGAGACACATGGTGAACCCGTGTCATGCATAACAAATTGTGGACAAGTTTCGATTCCCATAATGACAAACAAAATGCTCATGTAGTTGGCTCAAGTTAACTTTTGCATCTAGAGTGCGACATCGCTTGGCCACGGGTGTTGGCACAGGTTGTGGGTTGAGAGACATGGGCATGCTCCAATGGACACCAGTGCAATACTGGGTACATTCTCATGAGCAACCAATTGCTTGAGAGTGTAGCATTGCCCACCCATGCCAATGACCATGGATTATGGTATAAAGTGGTTACGCGAAGCTTGAGACTTGGTTCTTAGGTTATAGCCTGAAGGAGGGACCAATAATAGAGGATTGTCTTAGCCTGGCCTTCGAAATAGCTTCCATTGATTTTAGCAATTATTGTAAGCTTGGTTACTATTATATTACATTTCAGTGCAAGTTTCAATTTTTGTTTTGATGCAAGTAATTGCTTTTCTCAATTTTGTCCACAAACGTTCAAGTCTTGCCTTGGTTGCTTATGGTGAGATTTTAGTTCAATATTCATGGCATCCTTTAATCAAGTTCATAACTTTCAATTAGATTTCAACATTTTAAGTAATTTTTATTCAAGTTTCGTTAATTTCTTCTCACTAGTTAAGGATTTCATACTTCCCTGGGTAGAATTGCTTGAGTTTTGTGATTATTTGAGATTAGTTTAGTGATTTAGTTTAGTTTAATAGTAATTACTAGATTGATTCTAGTAATCAAGTTCAACCCATCCTTAAGGACGACTCATATTGTGCTGCAATTTTTGTTGTATGCTCGCGGCTTAGTTTTTGTAATTCTTGGGATTAAACATCAGAATTACCTTGATTATTGAAGACAAATCTTTCCATGGTTGAAAGAGTTGCGTTACTTTGATTGGCTAAATTGTAGATTTGGTTCTTTCCATGTCTCTTTGACATATTCATAGTATAGAACATCTCTAGCCATATCCTAATATAGACAGTACAGAAGCCATGAATCCACCTTCTCATTGCATGATTGCTAATAATACTGAAACAAGGAATTTGACTCATGTTGTTCATTAGCTCCCTTTGTTAAGCCAACCTTGTCCTTAGCAAAGAGTAACAAATTATGACTAACCACTTTTAAGTACAAAGCTCCTCCACCTTAAAGAATTAGAAACAACAGTCTAACCCACATGATCAAACGGGTGGATAAAAAAAGGAAAAGCAGGAATTTGTGGCCCAATAGGCTCATTTACCGAAGCAGAAATTGCTTTCTCTCTATTCTTAGTCATTACCATTATAGAAGTATAGTTGACTTTCACCCCTATTTATGTTTTAAGCTTATGTATGCTTCTTTGATCTATGTTGCTGGTTTTAGACCTTTTAACCCAGCGTTGAACTTTCAATGGATGTAATTTGATTCACCACAGAAGTACCCCTATCCCATGTGCTTGTAGAAAGAAGAAGAAAGAAAGGAAGTAAGACAAGAGTCCATCATGGTCAGCCTATGGTGGATTGTAAACTAGTGAAGTCTTCATCTTCCTCTGATTGTTTGGCTGAGAATGCCCGAGTTCTTCTATTTTAAGGGCTTTCTTGTCTGCTTGAAGGGGAACACCATCCACTTTATCCCCTATCTCTTTTAAAAATTCATTCATTTTAATTATTTTAGAGTAATAGAAGAACCAAGGGAATGAATTTATAGGTGGAGGCTTGAAGATTGAAAGATCATTTGAATAGATCTCCATTGTCGCTAATCGTACTTCTTTCCTTACTTCTTGAACTCCTTTTGATTTGTTCTAGTTAGATTAATGTTTAGTTTAAACTCTTTTAATCTAGTTTTAATAACCATGAGTAAGTAGGTTTTTCTAGTTTAGGGATTTCCTGGCCAAGCAGTAATGTTGGATTCCTAATTTTATCAAATCTTGTGCTTGATCTTGTTTAGTTTGATTCAATCTTGTGCTTTGATTGAATGTGAGTTATTTTAACCAATTTACTTGCATGTGTTTAGATAGTGGGATGAGATATGAAAAGGAAAAACCCACTATTATATCAGTAAGACTAGGCTTAATTTGAAGTTCATGAGCGAGGATTGCATGTTGAGAGGAAAATTGATAAGCAAGATCTTAAACTTAGACTAAAATAAAAACCTTCGAAAGAAAAATGATTAGATTAGTTTAAGTAGTTTAATTTCTTTCGAAAGAAAAGACTGGATTTCATTTGTTTATCATGTTTTGAATCAACCAAACTTGAGAAGAGCACTTGTTTAATTCAAGGATCTAACTTATTGTAAGAAAACAAATCTGTAGATGTCTTTTATTGCTTGATTTCCTAATTTTGGGAGATAGTGACTCACCAGTTTAGATAAACAATCCACTTGAGCACTTATTTAATCTAATGAGTCACTAGATGGTATGATCGGTTTCTGTGGAACGATATTTAATCTTCACTACAACAATGGTGTGTTTGCGGTGTGAGCCTAGTTTTTGGGCCATTGTCGGGGACAAAATTGACAAATATCGAGTTAGTCCTTATAAGACTACCAAACATTTTTCCTTTTTTTTGTTTTTTTATTTGCTTTGGTAGTGCTTGTGTTGGTGCTCATAGGATTTCTTCCCCTATATGCAAAGTCCTACCCTATGCAATCCTAATCCTAAGTTAGACAGGACTTCCCATTTGAGGAGAAAGAAACAAAGACTAGAGAAGCAAAAGCACTAGGCTTGTAAGACCATACCTAAGATAGTTAGTGGAGGAGGACACCAAAGAGGGACAATCCAGGATTTCGTTAACTCGGTAGTCCAGGGCCTCACTTTAAGCATTTCCCGTCCTAATGTGGAGACCTAAAATTTTGAGTTCATACCAGCTCTTATTTCTATGGTATAATAATCATAATTTCGAGGCATCCCGAGGGAGGATCCCAATCTACTCGTCTTAATCTTTTTAGAGATGTGTGGCACATTGAGGCTTAATGAAGTCTCCACTGATGTCATCCATCTCTAACTATTTTCCTTCTCACAAAAGGACAAGGTAAGAGCGTGGCTCCATCCTTCACCTCTAGGATTGATTACTACATGGGATGAGCTCACCAAAGGCTTCCATGCCAAATTCTTCCTACCTAGGAAGCCGCCAAACTTGAGGAATCAAATCACAACTTTTGCTCAAAGGGAGGACAAGATGCTTTATGAAACTTGTGAGCGATTCAAGGATTTTCTGTGATTATGCCCTCACCATGGACTCTAACAGTGGATGGTAGAGCAAATATTCTGCAAAACAGTCTCTCAAGTCGTACTATCTCCCATAGATGCGACGTTAGGCAACACTTTGATGAACAAGATGGAGGATAATGCCTCTAACTTGACAAGTGCCAACAACAACAACAACTACTCCCAGTGTAGGTCCCGCTTTTATGGGATTTGGGGAGATTCAGATGTAGGTAACCTTACATCTACAGGCAATCTTACCTATAGAGAGGCTGATTCTAAGAGACCCACAAAAATCAAATTTTATGAAAATATTTTATAGAAGAAGGATTTTGTGAAAGCATTTAATGGAGAAAAATTGAGGATAAGTTGCAGGGAATGAATTAAGAAATACGAAAAAAATACGACAAAATCAGGTGGCAGTAACTATGTAACCATAAGTGCAACAAGGCAGAGGGAGATACTATGTAGCCATAACTTGATAAGTGCAATGTCTCTTAATAATTACCAATGGTCCAACGAAAGAGGCCAACCCAAGAGGGTTTGAAGTAAGCTAGAAGTTGATGCTCTTAATTTACTTTATGCTAAAGTAAATGCCATGACTTAAAGGTTGAACCGTTTGAATGTGAATGCGTTGATTTCAAGTGCCCTTTCTCTCCATGTGAAAACTATGGTTCCATTGACCATTTGATTATAAATTATAGAGTTGGGCATCCTTCCACCCAAGGACCTCATGACCACGTTAATTATGTCAACAACTTCAACTCTAGATTGACCAATGACCCTTTTCTAGTGCCTATAATTCGGATTGGAAGAATTAGCTAAGTTTCTTACAGGGACCTAACCCTCCTCCTGTGCCCCAAATGACAGCTAGACCACCCCCAAGTTTCAAAGGCATCCTTTTTCCTAACAAAAACCCCATAAGTCTACCTTAGAGGCTATGGTAGAGAGTTTGCTTATGAAATAATAGAAACAAGCTGATTACATTAAGCAATTGACCTCTAAAGTTGATATGCTTACCTCTTACAATAAGATGTTGGAATCTCAAAATTGCCTAAAAAGCAAGCTCTTCATCTATACATCTCAGTAAAATTTGTAGTAAGCCCAAGCTTAGCATATGGAGTAATTGTAATGCCATGATTTTGAGAGGGAGCAAACAACTTGAGAGGCCTAAGGGGGTTACCGATCATGTGAACTTGCATGATAAGCAAGTTGTTGAGAAAATAGGTGTTTAGTCCCTCTAATGATGTGCATGACGATGTCATGAATGACGCCAATAAGGTTCCTAAAGGCCCCAAACAATCTTCCCGAAAACCTTTTACTTCACCCTTGCCCTTCCCTCAAAGAATGGATAAGGCTAAGCTAGATTTGCAATTTGGGTAGTTTTTAGAGGTCTTCAAGAAACTCTATATTAATATTCCATTTATCGATGCCTTATCCTAAATGCCTTCATATGCTTAGTTTTTGAAAGAAATTTTGACCAATAAGAGAAATTTAGAAGAGCATAAGACTGTGTTATTGACTGACGAGTGTAGTGTTGTGATCCAAAATAAGCTTTCAGCTAAGGTTATGGATCCTAGAAGTTTTTCCTTCCCTTGAGTGATAGCGAATGTGTGCCGTGTGTGATTTTGGCTCAAGTGTAAGCTAGATGCCCCTTTTTATGTGTGAATATTTAGACTTATGAGAGATAGACCCACTGTCATCTCCTTAAATTTAGCGGACCATTCTGTGAAACACCTTGTGGATGTTTTAGAGGATGTCCTATTGAGGTAAAAGATTTGTATGTGCCAGTAGATTTTGTGATTCGCAACATAAAAGAGGAGGTGTACACCCCAATCATTCTTGGGAGACATTTCTTAGCCACTGAAGGTGCTGTATTGATTTAAAAAATGATAAGTTGTCATTTTGATATGGGGGATGATCATGAGAAGTTCAACTTGCGATTGACAACTTAGTGAGGGAAGAAGTCACTAACCAAGTTTCTAGTGACACTATTGAGCATTGTGTGTTGAATGATGGTACTGCGAAGGATGAGAATCCTGAGGTAGTAATTTGTGCTTAGTTCTTGGAAGTCTCTCCATAAGTTCCACCTACCCTTGTAATGGTGGAAGAGTTAGGAAGTCATGATGAGGGCTCTTAGAATGCGAAGCATGCCCCTGAGATAGAATTGAAATCTCTTCCTTCTTTATTGAGGTGTGAGTTTCTTGGCCCCAACTCTACATATCCTATTATTGTTAATGCAAATCTAAAGGCATCACAAATTGACTCTTACATAGAGTACTTAGAATGCATCATAAGGCCGTAGGGTATACTCTTGATGATCTTACGAGAATTTACCCTTCTGTGTGCACGCATTTTATTTTAATGGAAGATGACCATAAGCCTTCCATTGAGCACATAACATAAAAGAGGTGGTCAAGAAAGAAATTTTGATACTGGTTTTAGCTCAGATTTATCTAGCCTATCTCAAATAGTAAGTGGATAAGCTCGATCCATGTTGTGTCTAAAAAGGGGGAACTGATGGTTGTGAAAAATGAGAACAATGAATTGATTCCCACTACAACAGCCACGGGTTCGCGCATGTATATTAACTATAAGAAGTTGCACAAATGCTCAAAAGGTTAGTCAAGAACTCTTATTTTTGCTATCTATACCGGTACTCGGGTTTTTCCAAATCCCTATTCATCCTAGTAAACAAGAAAAGACCACATTGAGGAACTAATATAGAATTTCGAAGCTTAGCCTCTGAATTGCACCAAAGCCAACATACTTTACCAAGTAGCAAGGGGCGAATCAACTTCTTCTTTGGAGGAGGGGCTCTAGAATCTATCCTAGACTTGATCGAATACCATTGTTTTTGTTTTTAATTGATGGGCATGAAAAGTAGCGTTTGTTGAATTTGGCTATCAATTTCAATTCCCCTAATCTTTCTTTTTTCCTCCAAGCTTTTTCAATGCATAGATTATTTAAGTTTAAGACTACCTTGTTTAGGCCTGTTGTTCTTATTGAGTTCCTTCCCATGTTCTATTCATGCTCTAGTGTTTTTGTTTTTGGGAGTGTTAGGATTAATATCAGAATAACAGTATAGCGGAAGGGATAGGATGCAATAGAAAATCAGAAATTCAACCAATCACAAACAACAGAACAATAGGAAGAGAACAAGAACACAGGAATTTAACGTGGAAAACCCAATGTGGAAAAACCACGGACGGCGACAGCACCAGAACAATTCACTATGAGCAGGAAAGTACACCACGATCACAATCACCTCAGTGATTCGATCAAAGAGCAGAATTACAATCTCTCTATTGTAATCTCTCACAAACGACTTTTACCTCTCAATGTGTTTATGAGTACTGAAGTGTTTTGAAACAAGGCCCTAGACTCCCTTTATATAGGGTCTGCGAGGTAGGGTTTCCCCCTGAAAACCCTAGCTACCACCTTCCAAAAACCGTCACCAAAGCGCAACCCTCGCCGCCATCCGAAAGCGGCGGCGAGAAGGCCCGAGGCACGACCGTGCCACGTGGCACGGTCACCCAGTGCCACATGGCACGACCGTGCCATATGGCACGGTGCCCCCGTGCCAATTTTCTGTCCCTCTCGTCTTCGGCTCTTCGTCTTGGCACGCCCGTGTCTGTCCAGCATGGGCTCCCCGTGCCGATACTCGAGATTTTGGGCTATAAAACCCAACAATCTCCACCTTGGACCAAAATCTCCAGTCTTCAATTACCGTCGTCGTCGTCACACCCCAAGGGGTGATGCCCCCTAAGGGGCTATGCCCCGCAGGGCTTCTCAATGATTGTGAACTCCCACTAAGTCCAAGCAATGCTCGAACTTAGCTGTAGGTAGTGGCTTTGTAAGCATGTCAGCAGGATTCTCTGAGGTGTGAACTTTCTTCATCATTATTTCTCCTGCAGCAACTGTGTCTCGTACATAATGATATTTGACGCTGATATGCTTGGTCTGCTAGTGATAGGCATCATTCTTTGTCAGATGTATGGCACTCTGACTGTCAGAATATACCACAGTAGCAGATTGTGGTATTCCAAGCTCCATTACCAGTCCCCTTAGCCAGGTAGCTTCCTTCACCCCTTCAGTGGCAGCAATATACTCAGCTTCTGTTGTAGACAGGGCTGTAATAGATTGTAAAGACGCTTTCCAAGAGATAGCACCCCCACACATGGTAAAGATGTACCCAGATATGGACCTCCTCCTATCCAAATCACCAGCATAATCAGAATCAACATACCCTGCTACATCAGATGTAGCAGCCTTGTTTCTATCAAATACCAGCCCTTTCCCCACAGTTCCCTTTACATACCGTAGGATCCATTTTACACCCTCCCAGTGGTCCTTTCCAGGATTATGCATATATCTACTTACCACACTCACAGCATGTGATAAGTCTGGTCTGGTACAGACCATGGCATACATCAAACTCCCTACAGCACTAGAGTATGGTACATTGGACATTCTACCGATGTCCTCTTCTGTTTGCGGACAGCATTCCGCAGACAGTTTAAAATGTGCAGCAAGAGGGGTAGACACTGCCTTGCAGTCCCTCATTTTGAACTTGCTTAATACCTTCTCAAGATATTTTTCTTGAGACAAGTATAATTTTCCCTCCTTTCGATCCCTGTGAATCTCCATGCCCAGTATCCTTTTAGCTGCACCTAAGTCTTTCATTTCGAATTCCTTACTGAGCTGAGATTTTAGCATGCTAATCAGGGTTTTATCTTTAGATGCAATTAGCATGTCATCAACATACAGTAGTAGATATATAAAGGACCCATCACCATATTGTCTAAAGTATACACAATTATCATATCTACTACGTATGTAACCATTATCAATCATAAACGTGTCAAAACGTTTATACCACTGCCTAGGAGCCTGCTTGAGTCCATACAAGGACTTTTCCAACTTACATACCATGTGTTCCTTATCAGGAACAACAAACCCTTCAGGTTGCTTCATATATATCTCCTCTTCCAGCTCACCATGCAGGAAGGCTGTTTTTACATCAAGCTGCTCCAACTCCAAGTTAAACAATGTCACAATAGATAACAATAATCGAATAGAGGTGTGTCTGACTACAGGAGAGAAAACCTCATTGTAGTCTATACCTTCCCGTTGGTTGCAACCACGAACAACCAACCTTGCTTTCCACCTTGCATCCTCTACCCCAGGGATGCCCTCCTTCTTCTTGTATATCCATTTGGCAGTTAAGGCCCGTCGGCCTTTAGGCAGGTTACATAACTCCCAAGTCCCGTTTTTCTGCAGACTTTCCATTTCTTCTTGCATAGCCTGAATCCAGTTGGGTGAACTTGGGCAGGTGATGGCTTCAGTATAATTTGAAGGCTCAGTTCCTTCAGACACTTCCTCTGCAACGGAAAGTGCATATGCTATCAGCCCTTCATCATCGTTGTACCGGGCCGGTCTCCTGATCTCCCTGCGAGGACGATCACGTGCTATAGAGTGCTCAACCTCCTCCTGAGGTTGATTAGTGCTGATAGCCCCAGGCTCAGTGACCTGGACTTCCCTCATAGCTCCACCTTGAGCTGCAGCAGTCTCCAGCTCCACCTCCATGTTGGGGTCTTGCTGAGTTCCTGTACCAGTAGAAGGAACAGCAGCATTCTTTCCAGAAGATAATATATCAGACTCATTGAAAGTAACATCCCTACTTTGTATTACTTTCTTAGAATCAGGACACCACATACGATATCCCTTAGATTCACTAGCATACCCAAAAACATACATTTAACTGCTCTAGGTGCTAGTTTTCCCTCATTTACATGAGCATACACAGGACACCCAAATACCCTGAGATTAGAGTAGTTAACAGGATTACCTGACCATACTTCTCTGGAATCTGAAACTCGATGGAGGAGTGTGGTGATCGATTCACCAGGTAGCAGGCCGTAGAAATGGCCTCAGCCCAAAATGCTTTGCGATCCCAAAGCCCAGCAGTTGAAAGCAAACACCGTGCTTTCTCTAACAATGTCCTGTTAATTCGTTCTGCGACCTCATTCTGTTGTGGTTTCCCGACCAAGGTTTTATGCCTGGCTATGCCGTTTGCTGTGCAGAATTCTTCAAACTCAGATTCAACAAACTCCAGGCCATTATCAGTCCTGAGTTTCTTGATCCTTTTGCCAGTCTGGTTCTCAACCAGAGACTTGAATTTCTTGAACATTGAGAATGTCTCGTTTTTCTGTCTCAAGAAATACACCCAAACCTTTCGTGAGAAATCATCAACAAATGTTAACATGTAACGTTTATCTCCCATCGAAGGTACCTTAGAGGGACCCCACAAATCAGAATGGATGTAGTCCAGGACCCCCTGAGTACGGTGACTAGCCTTTGAGAAACTTACCCTTTTCTGTTTTCCAAATACGCAGTGATCACAAAAATCCAACTTACCCGTACTAGCGTTACCAAGACAACCTTTCTTACCCAGAATGGTCATCCCTTTCTCACTCATATGGCCCAATCTCATGTGCCATAACCTCGTGTCATCTGTCGTACCCACTGCAGCTACGCCTGTAACTGTAGCTCCTTGCAGAATGTAGAGACTTCCCTGCTTCAGTCCCTTCATCATCACCATGGCTCCCTTAGTTACCTTTAGGACACCATTCTCTATAACAATCCTGCAACCATTAGTCTCAAGAGTACCCAAAGAGATCAAACAACGAGTCATATCAGGAATATGTCGCACTTTAGACAAAATTTTAATAGTGCCATCATGGGTTTTAATCTGAACTGTACCTATCCCTGCAACCTTGCATTCAGCATCGTTGCCCATAAGTACCACCCCAGAATCCACAGGTTTATAAGTTACAAACCAATCCCTACGAGGACACATGTGGAATGTGCAACCAGAATCTAAAACCCAATTAACATCCACTCCTCTCCCAGAAGTGGTAGCTAACGAAGTAGCAAGCAGTACATCCCCATCAGACTCAGACTCTACTACACAATCAGCTGTAGCAGTTTTCTCCTTTTCCTCATTCTTTTTCTTTAATTTCCAGCAATCAGCTTTGATGTGACCCAATTTGTTGCAGAAGTGGCAGGTTTTATTTGCATGAGGATTCCGTGATTTAGAACGGCCCTTTTTCTTGTTACCATTCCCCTTTTTCTCTGTTGTCCTACCCCTGACAGTCAGTCCCTCACCCGGATCAGCATGAATGTCATGGTCAAACTTTTCTTTAGACAGTAGGTTGGCCTTGACATCCTCAAATGATATAGTATCTGAATTACTATATAGCATAATTTCTTTAAAGTGTTTGTATGAAGGGGATAGTGAGACAACAAGTAGAATAGCTTTATCCTCATCATCAATTTTAACGTCCAAGCTTTCTAGATCCACTAGAATTGAATTAAACTCATTCAGATGTTTTTGGACGGGCGTACCTTCAGCCATACGACAGGTATACAACCTTTCTTTCAGCCTGATCTTATTAGCTAGACTTTTCGTCATATACAACTCTTCTAGGCGAGTCCAAAGGTCAACAGCAGTTACCTTATCAAGTACCTCTCGCAGAACGTAAGGTGCCAGGCACAGTTGTATGGCTGAAACCGCCTTCAACTCCAATTCCTCCCATTCGTCCTCCGTCAGCGACCCACGCCGCTTCTTCTGTTCTTCAGCCCATTGCTCATCTGTTGTCTTTTCAGGTTTGACATGAGGTCCCTTCAGGACCTTCCACAACCCGTGCTGGATGAGAACCGCTCTCATCTGCACCTTCCAGAGATTAAAGCTAATCTCCCCGTCGAAATTCTGAATGTCTACCTTCAGGATTGAAGACATCCTAAACCAAAGCTCTGATACCACTTGTTAGGATTAATATCAGAATAACAGTATAGCGGAAGCGATAGGATGCAATAGAAAATTAGAAATTCAACCAATCACAAACAACAGAACAATAGGAAGAGAACAAGAACACAGGAATTTAACGTGGAAAACCCAATGTGGGAAAAACCACGGACGGCGACAGCACCAGAACAATTCACTATGAGCAGGAAAGTACACCACGATCACAATCACCTCAGTGACTCGATCAAAGAGCAGAATTACAATCTCTCTATTGTAATATCTCACAAACGACTTTTACCTCTCAATGTGTTTATGAGTACTGAAGTGTTTTGAAACAAGGCCCTAGACCCCTTTATATAGGGTCTGCGAGGTAGGGTTTCCCCCTGAAAACCCTAGCTACCACCTTCCAAAAACCGTCACCAAAGCGCAACCCTAACCGCCATCCGAAAGCGGCGGCGAGAAGACCCGAGGCACGACCGTGCCACGTGGCATGGTCACCCAGTGCCACATGGCACGACCGTGCCATATGGCACAGTGCCCTCGTGCCAATTTTCTGTCCCTCTCGTCTTCGGCTTTTCGTCTTGGCACGCCCGTGTCTGTGCAGCATGGGCTCCCCGTGCCGATACTCGAGATTTTGAGCCATAAAACCCAACAGGGAGAGTAAAAGATATATTACTCCAAAAAATGGCTATGATGTATAGGCTGGAACTATGTTCCTCTATCCTGCATATTAGGGACACTCAGGGTTTAGCCCTGAACAAAACATAAAACACACAGGACACAAACAAACGACTATAAATAGTGCATGATGTACTTTTGAGTTCGCTTGTTCCTGCAGCATCTGCCTCGTAAAGGAATTGTCACCTAGGTTTCATGAATCAGATGAGAGGGAGTCTTCCTTTTTGCTATCAAAAGTCCTTCAATTTCTGTCAGTCCATACAGCATACACAGCAGCAACAAGTGTTGCTTTGGCAGTCTGCTTAAATTTTCCTTTTCGTTCTTTGTAGGTGTTTTATTTTTGAATAGAATCAAATGTAACACAAGTTTAAATTTTCTTTTTCTTCATTTGTGCTATTTTTAGGAGGTAGTTAGAGATAATCTAAGGAACCGTGAAAGGTAAGTAGACTTCACATATGAATTATTTGAAAAAAAAATCATCAAAAGCTTAATTTCAATAGCAAGTTAATTGATGATGATGAAAATGTGAAGTTTTTGTCAGTGGAGAATTGTGTTTCATACAATTATATTATTTATGCATTTGTACAAATCAACTCAGTCTCTCATCATTGTTAGTATTGCTTTCTTTCCAGCGTCTTAGCAGTAAAAGCTCGTTAGTTCTTTTGCATGTGTCATCTGATAAGGTTAATTCTAACTTTTTCAAGCTATTTCCTTTCCTTTAGCTCATGGTTACTATGTATGATACGTGATTTCAATGGCTCAATTATGATATTGATTTGATTCGCATGCATCAATTTGAACATAAGGGTCATAATTTAAGGTTATAGTTTGAGTTATGATTATAATTTTATTAATAAGTTCTGCAGATAGTATGATAGCCCCTCAGCCACGCACACAAGAAAGCACATTTTCTTTTCTTATGGGTTGCAGTTAGTCTCAACTCCAGATCTTTGGTTTCTATTTTTTTTTTTTTTTGGGCATTCAAATATACCACAACAAATCGCCAACAATTTCAACGATCTGCTTTCTGACTTCCCCAAATTATTTATTTTTCTTAAATTCAAGATAGCTATTTATGCTATGTGATTTAATGTGTCAATTTTGATATTAATTTGGTTTGCAAGCATCATGGTGAATTTGGGATTTACAATTTGGTGGTTATAGTTTGAGTCACGATTGCAAGCATCATGGTGAATTTGGGATTTACAATTTGGTGGTTATAGTTTGAGTCACGATTTTAATTTTATTAGTAAATTCAACATATAGTTTGAGGATTACAATTCAGTTTTTCTTATACTTTTGCTTTTACTTGTATGCTATCTTATCTTCCCAGTTGCTTTCTTTTTTTGCACAAATAGATTGTTTATGATTGATTGTATTTGTCCATTGAGATTATTTTTATGCCGTAAGGATTAATGAAATCTATGTTTCTCCGTATTTAACATACTTCACGCCTCCCAACCAAAAAAAATGATTTCTTTGTTATGCTACCATTAGTGTTATTATGGTATTTTGTTGTTTGTTAGTTTCATGATGCTCGAATATTTGGCTAACTTTGCTTGGTTATAATGACTAATGACATCATTGTGGTATCTTTCATATTAATTGAAAAATGATTAAAAAACTTATGTGCTTTATCATGTAAGTAGGCCATATTGACCATTCTGACCCCCTTCCTGTTCTAGTTTTGTCTTATTTAGATACTTTAGGGATTTAATTACTAGTTCTCTTCATTTTGTTGTTATAGGATCAATCTTTCTTTGCTTTTGTAGTTGTTTATATTCTGGTCAGTATGGAGAATGACACCTAGTAAATGACAGCTAGTAATGGTTGCTTGAACTTGAGTAAGTATGATCATCTTAGTGATGAATATGAAATTGATGTGGATAAGTTTATCAAGTGTGCCTTAAGGAGGACAAGTCAAAATGATGAAATCAAGTGCCCTTACTTATAGTGTTATATCCTTTGTTTCAAATTTCAACGGTGGTTAGAGATCACTTAATAGCCTGTGGGGTCAGGCAAGTGTACACTTTTTGGTATCATCACAGGGACAGGATGGGTGAAAGTCAATCAGACACGAGTTTTGGGGGGATGAAAAGGTCGATGATGATGATGAATTTGCTGATGATGGAATGCAAAGTGATGATGAGATATTATAGTTAATAGCAAAGTGTTTCCTAAACAATTTTAAAGGAGACAGTGGCGGGTACGAGTTCTCCCAACCATCTTAAAGAGCCCAATGACAATGCAAAAAAATTGTATACATTGTTGTGGGACTTATAGTCACTAGTATATGAAGGCTCTAATTGCTCAAAACTATTAGCAGTCATAAAGTTATTGCATATTAAAACCCTTGGAAGGTGGAGTAATGAATCTTTTAGTATGCTGTTGCGATTCTTAATAGAGAAAGTACTTCCATCTGGTTCACTGGTGTCAAATCTTATTATAAGGCAAAGAAATTGATCTGAGATCTTGGATTTTATATTAGAAAATTGATGCTTATAAGAATAATTACACGCTCTTTCAGGAAGAGAACAAATAATTGGATCAGTGTAAGGTTTGTGATGCTTTTAGAAGGAAGGCTGATAAGCGTACTGGTGAATCCATGAAAAAATCTAATGGAAAGAGAATTCCATTAAGGGTACTCTAATACTTCCCACCTAGGTGCAAGATCTTGAAAATATTCTATTAACTAAGGCGACACACAAGAATATGAAGATATCACACGAACTTAGGGGAGATACTCGGAAAGAAAAGAGTGCTTTTTTTTTTTTTTTGAGTTACCTTATTGGAGGCCTTTGTTATTAAGACATAATACAGATGTCATGCCTATCGAGAAAAATGTGTGTGATATGATCCTTGGAAGCGTCATGAGTACAAAAGGGAAGGCAAACGAAACTATGAAATCTTATCTTGATTTATAAATTATGCAAATTATGCTAGAACTCCATCCTGTCCAAAGAGGCAATAAACTTGAGCTAACCACCAGCATCTTATGCCTTATCCAAAAATCATATTAAAGTGTTGTGCAAATTTTTTAAGAAGTTAAAGGTTCTAGATGGGTTCTCATCTAATATTTCCCATTCTGTAGACCTAAAGGAATGTAAAATCGTTGGTCTTAAAAGCTATGATTGTCACATTCTTTTACAATGCCTTCTTCCACCGGCATTTAATAACCTTCATCCTAAAGACATATGCGAGCCGCTTGTTAGGTTATCTATGTTTTTCAATGTGCTATGTGCTAAATATTTGAGAGTAGTAGACTTGGAGCAAATAAATAAACAAATTCCTCGTACACTTTTTAGGTTAGAAAGGTCTCTTCGTCCATATTACTTTGATTTTATGTTGCATTTACCCATTCATTCAGCCACTAAGCCTTTGATTTGTAGGCCCCTTAGTTTAAGATCAATGTGTTTTGGAGAGAGACGATTATGTAAACTGAAGTCATGTGTTCGCAGTACATTACGGAAGAGTGTATGACTTTATGCTCAAGGTATTTGAATAGGATTGACATGAAATTTAATCGCCTTAACTAAAAAAATGATGGGTGCGTTGGAACTAAGAAAAAGCTCTCAGTTTTCTCTCATACTGGAAGGCCACTAGGAGTAGGTGAAGTGTGCAGTTTATACACTTGTGAATGGGAGCAAGCTCATTTGTACAAATTGAAGAATTGCAAGGACTTGAATCCTTTTTAAAGTAGATGTGAAACTTTCTTACACTACTAATATAGTTTTAATATTCCATTGTAGTTGAAATGATACTGAGCTGTAGGCTTTTTTTTGTTTGAAGAGAACAGTATGACGTGTTAGGACATAGTGGATTGGTACTGACAATTGAAGAGGAGCATAAACACTTTATCTAATGATTTAAAGAGAAGGTAAACCTGTTTGCTTACTTGACTTTTCTTTGTTGTATATATATGCACAATGGAAATTGTTAGTGACTTGTTTAATTACATATATGCTAGATATGATTAGTGACACGTCAAATGTATATATTGCCCTGTAGGTGGCGCAATTACACAAAGATGGGCATTATCCGATCGATGATGAGCTATTGTCAGTTTAGATGTCCAACTACTTCTGCGACTAGTTTTATTGGTTACACCACCAATGGATATAGGTTCCACACTCAAAGCCATGAGAAAAACCTTCAAACTTAAAATAGTGGTGTGCTTGTACTTTGAAATATGGGAGCAAGGATAGAAAAAGTAGATTTGTGGAGCTTGGCAGATGTCATCAGGTTGGAATATTAGGGGGGAATCATGTTCTGTTGTTTTGCTAAAATTTGTGGGACGTTCAAGATGTCGGTAGAGGGGTAAAGGGGGATAAATTTGACATTTTTAGTCTTAATAGCGAAAGACTTCGCAGGGGAAACGACCCTTTCATTTTGGCAAGTCAGGCATCACAAGTCTTTTGTTGCGATGGTGTTGCTAGTAAAGGTTGGCTTAGCGCTGTCAAAGTGTAACCTCAAGAGTCATATGATATTACAACGCCCATTGAAAATGAAGTTGAGTTTGAGGATCATTCCAGTGAAATGCTTTCAAACGCTGATTTATTGGATGATGCATTTCAAGAGATGGGGTCGTTTGATCCACAATTTGATGTGGCTAATTCAACTTTGTTGGATAGTAAGGTGAACTGGCGTAGGGGTGATGTTGAATCAGACATTGTAGATGCATCAGAATTAAGTTAAAAAGGGGAAGAGAACATATCAATCTTGAAAGTGGTATTTTCCCTTCTTTTGAGACAACATATTAAATATTGTTGGTTTACTTGCATTTTACTTTTATCTTTCTAGACTCCTTGAGGTTTCGTAGTTTATATATCTTTTATTAAGAAGATGTTTGACTATTAGGGCTCTCCCTTGTCTGCGGTGAGATGTTAAAGTTTTCAACCTATAAACTGTCATCCTCCTTGGTTCTAGATACATTTAGTGCTTATTGCTCTATCTGCTTGCTTTTCTCGCCCTTTTGTTTTTTTCCCCTTTTTAGGCTTCATACATATTCAATACTTATATTTAAGGCACTTCATCATTTTGACATATTTTTTTGATCCTGAATTATCCTTTCATTATTTTTTTGTCATGTACAAGTAAAAATGGCATTGGGCAAAAGAAATCGGGAAGGGCACATTTACGCCCCCTGGCACACTTAGCATGAGCTGATCACAAAGTTTGAAGCAATCATTACTGCAACCTTCTCTGTAAACATGCACTCTCATAAGGCACTTCATCTTCCCATGAGCAATAAAACGTTAGTGTTGTAGCAGCTAAAAAGGTACACAAATTGTAACTCTTGGGAATGAATTTGACTTAAACGCAATAGTTAATGAAGGTGATCATCTTACATCACTTCAACCACAAGGCTTTATAGAAGGAAGTGTTAGCACACTATCAACAGATGAAGTTTGTGGAGACGGTGAAAGGACTATAGATCCTACCACTGAGTAATCAAGTGATAGTCTTTGTTGAAATGGCCTAACCCAACCCTACTGTATGCCAATTTGTTCTTTTACTTAAAAAAAAAAAAAAGAATTAGTCCTGCACACTCCAACTGATACCTGAAATCAGATTGATATAATACCTAACCTATTATTATTGTTTAGTTACAATTTAAAACACACCAACATTAGTGTTTAAGTACTGCCAGAATATGATTGAAAATGTATTAGTTAATTTTATCCCACTTTGGTGTTTGATTCTGTTTGTATTGGGGTTGCTGGTGGTGATTGGTGATGATGCCACTATCTCTGCTTTCTTCCGTTTGATTGCTTTCTTGTTTGTTAATGAGAGTGTTGCACCTGTCCCTCTATTTTAATTACTTATTCTGTCCATGAAGTGTAGAATTATTGATGGATCTTCCCTTCTTCTGTAATTACTTATTACATTCCTCCATCCCCCCCTTCAATTTTTATTGAAGCATCTTTATGTATAGGTTCTTCAAGTATGAATAACGAGAAAAAGCAGAGTAATTTCAAACCAAGTCGTCCAAACAAGCCTAAGAAGTTGGCAAACTTGAAAAATGGAGAGCAGTTAGAACTTACTTTCACAATGGTGTATTATTAAAAGATCGTACGGTGTTCCCTGTCCTTCTGTGTTTTTCGAATGACATTGATGAGAGTGTGGAAGAACACATGTGGGCTGCAGTTATGGTAATTGCATGTGTTCATGATATGCTATTCACTTATAGCGTTGCTTCCCCCCCCCCCCCCCAAATTATAGTGCCAACTCTCTCTCCCTATATCTCTCTTGTAGTATTGCTTTGTTTTTTTTTGGCTTCTCAAGCATGAAAAAAGCTGGGGACACCAAAAGATATATATACATCTATGCATCAGTTCTATTTCCTTGAACTTGGAGTTGACCTGCTCTATTTTTTTCGCCCTAAGTATCTTAGTGACTTCTAATTTCTCTATCTTAATTTTTCGGATAAATTTAAGGGTAAAGACTTTGAACTTGATCATGAGGCTACACCTTACTATATGAAGAGCTTGTTGCATTATTAGAGTCGGACACTTGTCCAAAATTACAAAAACCTGCAGGAAGTTATAAAAAAACAATTAGAAAAGGTTCCTAGAAAATTGTTGCCAGTGGATTGGAAATGGTTGTTGGATAGAACATTTTTTAATGAAGATTTTTGGTAAATGAGTTTTTAATTTGTTTTGCATTTCTAGTCACTTGATCTCTAGTCTATTTGCTAGTAAGTTGGTTTCTAATTCGAGGTCTAAAACTTGTTTGTTCTATGATTGATATCCTCTTGTAGAAGGTAAGCCGTCGAAACTCTGAAATAGAGCCAACTTGGTGATGCTTCATCATGCTGGCAAAACACCCTTCAGATAAGTAATTTACAAAAAATTAGTAAATATGTCCTCAACTAATAAGATTTATAATCTTTTATGTTATGCAATGTGCTATATCAAAGTCATGTATTTTCAGGGTGGTAAGGAAGGGCAGATGCCAACTGTTGCTGAGATATTCAAGGAAACTCAACTACTAAAGTCGGGAGCGTTGAATGAG
This sequence comes from Carnegiea gigantea, assembly GCA_029747015.1. NCBI lineage: Eukaryota > Viridiplantae > Streptophyta > Magnoliopsida > Caryophyllales > Cactaceae > Carnegiea > Carnegiea gigantea. The sequence goes on from JAKOGI010000284.1 coordinate 82,671, forward strand.
GATTCTGCTAGCACGTTGGTAAGTTCTGTACACTTTAGGCTACTAGCATAGACTTGTTCACCTTTGGGCATCTTACTTTCAAGTTCCAACTAATTCCCTTCACTTCGATTGTCTAAAGCTGTAAATAGATTTCACAAAAAGCTTGTTGACTAAACATATTATCTTTATTATCTTTGTTAGGGCTGTTTGTAGGTTTAAAACTAATATAAGGGATTTCCATTATCCCATAGCTGGACAAACTATTGTCTGTATTAGAGTAGTTTTACGCTTTAAAAATATGTTACAACTTTGACATTCAAAATAATTTCATAAATGCACATTTGTTTCATAACCTATGCTCTCTTAATTTTTCTATCTTTTGTATGTTATCTATAGGAGGAGATCATCGGCACATCAAACGATGACCCTTACTTTTCTACATTTTTGATTGAAGAATGGTTTAGGCCATAAGACCGTGACCATACGATGTGGTTTGGGTATGGAATGAAGCCAGAAGATGTGAGGGGATCACTCCCAAGTAGGGCAGCACTTTAAGCTATGCTTATAGAGAAGGACAAACAGAATATTGCATTACATAAGTACATAGATGACATGGAAGAGAGATGGGCTCAATTTAGCCTTCAAGGTAGCATACCCAAATTCTTCATGTTAGCCTTTCTCTTCATTTCTTTTTTTATTTTTTCCATCACCTACAAAATCAAATAAAATCAAATAAAAATCTAAAATAATAATTATTTTCAGCACAAATCAGGTATAAAAGTAGTGTAAAAAGATCGTATTTCTAGTGCAAACATATACCCCCACATCAAGATTTTGCTTATCCTCGAGTAAAACAAACTAAGCAGACTAAAAATAAATGAAAAAAATAAGAAAAAGAAAATCCTTACTCACTTTCGTAGGAATCACGGTTGTATTTAGTGTACGCAACAAGCCCTTTAAACTCTTTGGTTTCCTAAGGAGACGAGTAAGGTCTCGTGTGGGTTTTCAAGTGAATTGCCTAGAAAATCTTTTAAAAAACAAAAGAAAATCTTTTTGGTTGTTTCAAAACATAAACATATATACAATTAATGGGAAAATCATGTACACAACTTAAGCAATTGCATGACACTAATAATGAAATTACAAGAATTATATACAAATAGAATGTACAATCAAGAGATAACTAATCCAAAAGAAGCATCCAGACTCTCATTTCTCACCCCATACACAATATGTAATTATATATATACCTTCGTGCATGTGCAAACGTATATCAATCCTTGGTGCATGTGCAAATGTGTATCAATCCTTAAAAGAATCTACTTGCCAATATTGACATAATCTCCATTTCCTTGCCTAACTGTTTTGCTTGCTCCATTTTTTCCCCCTTTTTTTCCAAGAGTGATGACGCATACACCTTAAACCCACTTAACTTACCAACATTCGAGCCTTTCCCAAAAAGCAATTTTATTTGAATGTACAAAGCACTTATTTCATTGCCCAAATAGATGTATAATAAAGTAACATAGCACATATTCAAGGCAATTAAAGATATAAAATAAAGCTAGTGACTTTGAACATTGATACCGGGATTTTCATTTACTTTCTAGACTTTTTCCTTTTTTCTTTGTTTTTTTTCCATATTTTTCAAGAGTTTAAAAGGCAATTTCGACAAACAAATAGTTCACATGCCAAATTAAAAAGAAGACCCAAAGAATTGATAGAAAAGTGAGCAAGATGGGTTACAAAATCACACACATAAGACGAGATTATTATGAGCAATCAAATTTACATCCACAACTAGACATCTCTTCGTGGAAATTCTATTTACATATAACTCAATCATCTAACAACATGGGATCGCAATCACCAAAGAAAGAACACAACTCCCCAAAGAAAAAGAAAAATCTTTTTGAAAAATTTCAAAAAAATATATACAAATGAGCACCTTACCCCAACACCAAAACTTCACAATGTCTTCACTGTGATAATTAAGGCGCCAAAAAGCAATCACATAAGCTATACAACCGTAATATTGACTCAAAACCACAAGTATATACAAATCTATACCACCAGAGACAAAAGAAAACCAAACCAGAACAAGACCAAAACAAAACCAAGAAAACCAAAAACAAAAACAAAAACAAACCATAAACAAAATTAGAATCCAAAGCACCAAAATTAAAATCAAAATCAAAATCAGCAAAGAAAGTAAAAACAAAAGCAAAAACAAACTCTTTAAAAAAAAACAAAATCATAACCACCAAAATAAAAACAAAACCAAACCAGGGAGCTACTAAATACAAAACAAAACCACAAGGACCTTGGGACAAACAAAACACAAAAGAGAAGAAAAACAAAAGGCAAAACCAACAAAAAAGAAAGCACAAACACATATTTAGCAAAATATGTCACCATTAAACAAAAACACACAACTGAAACGTACTAAAAAAACAAAAATACCCAAAATAAACAAGGAACTACCAAATAAAAATCAAATAGAAGACCCATAACACAATCACAATCCTCAATATCCGCAACTATTCACCAAAAAGACGAATAAGTATTCCCCCCCTCCAAAAAAAAAAACACCACCGGTAGAAAAATGCATAACACAACCAATGGTGATCATAGTCAACTCGGTTCAACAAATCTCAAATTTCTCCTAAAGATCGATCATCCACACAACTACAATCCTAAATATCCATAACTGTGTACAAGAAAGAAAGAAAAGAAAAGAAGAATGAGAATAGGGAAGCAATGGAACGATCATACCAGATTGGGTACTTATTGTACCCTAACTAATGCCTCACTCAAATGATGCCGAGGAGGTCCAAGGAGCATCAACCACTCTATTTCAGCTCATAAGCTACTACTCAGCAAAACCCACCAATGCTAGGAACAACTTGTCAAACATTCAGGCTCAATCATCATAGAAGTGAAAGTAGTTAGAAACAAGAGGTATAGCATAAACAAAGTGCATACAAGGAGTGCAAGTCAAGGCTCTCTTATGCTTACCAAAGCTCTTAGCCCAATCAAAAGAGAGATGTGTATATACAAAATTAGACGCATAAATTAATAATCTAACAATGATGTGACTATATGAATACATAGACCATTATGAGTGATCTGAATGACCTAAATGAAGTACAACATCTCTAAGAATGGAGGGGACAGAATCAAGGAAAAGCCAATCAAATGAAATATGAAAATAAAAGCTCTTAGGATGGCCTAAAGTCAAGTCCTTTACCTCAAAGTGCTCCTCGAGTCTTTATGTCACTATCATAAAGAGTCTAATCCAAACTAGGACTGTGAAGCATAAAAGTCTCAGACTCTACAAAAGTAGACTTGGGAGGGTCTAAAGAAAGGTGAAAATGGGGAGGGAAGAAGGAAAGGGTACAATTGAGGGGATGACGCCAAGTCAAGAGAAGACTCTATATGAATGGGACTAATAAACTGCTCAGGAGTCGTAACCTCACTAAAATCCACAATAGAACGCTCATCAAGAGAATGCTCCTTAGAAAAGGTATCCTCTGATTCCCTCCTCAAGCTGCCCTAAGGTAGCGAAAGGAAGAGATGAATCATGAACAATCAAACTGCCCTTGGGGTGGTCACTCACTGTGCTAAACTCTAAAAAGGGTGTAACTGCTAAAGGGGATGAGGGATTGCTCGCTTCTTTGAAGTCATCACAATGTGTATCATCATGAAAATCATGCCCTAAAGGAATCGATGCCTCACTCCTAACATTAAAGTCATCACAAGACCTAGACTCAGGTGTAAAAGAGCCTAAGCTAAAGGTAGTCTTGAGTATACTATGCAAGAAAGGCTCCCTATTTAGGATAGCCAATGCTTCCAATATGTGTGGTCTCCCAAGTAGTGGGCAAGTATCAACATCGAGACCAAATGAATCGTACTAATTGCATGAAATAGGAACATATGGAGTATGAGATGCTGATAAGATATATCCCCAAATTGACTCTCATCTAAAAGTGTAACATGCGTAACCTAAAGGTTAGGAATGGAGTGACTAAAGTTCTCTCTAACATTGTCATATTCTAAAGTCTCAAGAGCCAAATATTCAAAGAAATCTCAAATTTCATCAGGAGTCTTAGTGAATAAATATCCCAAACCCTTAGGGTACATAGTGTCATCATGACCCCGATATTCATTGTTAGGACTCTCAAAGATCAAATGGTAAATTTCCCATTTCTCAAAATATCGATCAATACATTGAGAACGAAAGTCATTCAACCTACTCAAATGTAATACCTCAACCCTAAATCATGTTTATTTATTTAATTAAGCCATGTTATTAATTTTTCACATTTATTTATCTCATTTAACCATCCCGATTGGAAGAATTTATTTCGGGCTCCACTTTGCAATTCGGGTTTCATTTACGTAATAATTTCGGGTGAATCGTTATTTGGCCCTGATAAATTTGTTTTAAAGGATTAAATTATTTTTCATAACGCTTTCAAAATGATAATAATAATAAAAATAAAATAATTTCGAGTTGTGAATTATTTAAATCGCGTAAGGTGAATTTTCGGACCCAAGCTCATTTGGGCCTGATTTTGGCCCAACAAGCATTACTCCAACTCATTTGACTAATCACCATGAGTTTTGTCAAATTTCCATTGGTTTAAATTTGCTTTTACTAACGATAGATTCAGCCAAGTAAATTTTGAGTCATTTTTGACCAAGTAAAATTGTAAAAATATCAATATCATCTTCCTGCTTCTCTCTCCTCTAGCCATGCTCCTCCTTTCGCTGCTGCCTTCTCTATTTTCAGCATCTCTAGCCACCAACCCATCTTTTTCCGGCCACCTGGAGGATGCCATCGGACCACCAGCACCACCAGCAGCCACCCGTCTCATTTCTTCAAGCTTCAAACATCTCTAACTTCCCTTGTTTCAAGCTTAAAGTAAGTAAACCCTAACCTTGTGTTTTTGATTTTTGATCTTGATTATTCTTCATGCTATTTTTTGTTTATTAATCATGCTATATGGATAGAAATAAGAGTTATTTTGGTGTTTAACATAATTGATGAAGCTTGAAAGTATGTGGGAGTTGAGATAATTCATGATCATGCAAGCTTAGGTTGAGATGTTGAGGTTGGATGGTTTTATTTGTGATTTTGTGATCTTTGGTATTAGTAATGAATATCATGGTGTTGGTATTGATTTTACAGAAGTTTAAGTGCAAGTTCAAGTGAGACATAAGCTAGGGTTATGAGTATTACGCATGGTTTAAATGATATTTGTCAACAAGCATGTCATGTGTGTGTTTTAGATTTGAAAATGAATCTTGGATGATTATGAAGTAAAAATTATGGATTATGGCTACCTAAAGTGACGTTGAGGGTCGCCCCATGGTTTAGTAATTTCAACAAGTGATTTTAGAGGATAATTATGTGAAAAAAGAGGACAATCAAGTAGGTAGCAAGCTATGAAGGGCCCGAAAACAGGGGTTCGTTCTAGAAAAAATTGGTAATGTAGGGCTTGTCAAAAAATTATGAATTTTGGTGGGGAGTGATATCAGTGAATTATCTTTCAAATGGCTTTGGAATCACCTTAATCTGAGTTCTGTGGGAAAAGTTATGGTCGTTTTACTCCGACTATGCAGATCGGACTAAAACTGTGCTGGGTGGTGTTTTAGCTCAATTTTGTGCATTTATGTGGTGGTGATTGTGTTATGGGATATAAATGCAAGTATTGTGGGACTTCCTGATCTTATCATATTGGGGTTTGATAGCTCAATTGGAGGACGGGGGTGAAAGTTATGAATTTTCTAATGTGGACCTTAAATTGGTAACAATTTTGATTGTATTTAGAAGCTTATTTAGTTTGGAAAACTAAGTTGTATGGTATGTGCTACGAAATTGAAGAAGTGGGGAGATTGATAACTCAAAATCAGTATTTATTGGTCCAAATTGTTATGTTTAAAGTTACTGTGAACCTACCACCAATCCAATTGCCTGCAAACCTTTGTTATCCATCTCAAAAATATGAAAAACCCGTGATCAATTATAACTATGAAAGTCTTTCTTTTATGATCTCAATTATTCTACCTTGATTAGTTTTATGCCAACATTATTTCACTTTGAGTTAAATTACCCTAAGTCATTTAGTTTCCAAATTATGTTGGCAGAACTTATCTTCTATTGATTTATTTGAGTTATGGATGCCTTTTATTGAATTTCTATTACAACCACAAATTATGAAAGTCAACATTGTTTACTAATTACATTACCTATAATTATATTTCTTAAGTAGAAATCGGGCCCTAGTCTATCATTTCCCATCGTGCATAAGTATTATTAAGTGAGATTGCTTTTTAAAGACTTAAGGTGCATTTATTATCTGTATCTTTAGAAATCAACACGTATTTATCAAAATTATGGTGTTTTGGCAAGTACATCAATGAATCATTTTAATCAGTGATTTATCATATAATTAGTGACTCCAACAGTTATCCGTTATAGGGCATAACCCTTCAGTTACCCGTGTGGCTTCAGGCCAGGTCTAGATCGCCTTGGCAGGTGTACACCTATCCATACATCATAACAGTTACGAGGGGTTTACTGTTAGGTAATGACTAGCAATGCATTTTATGCTCATCTCATTCTCTATTTTAACTTAAAATACATTGCAAAGCGGGTGCTCAACCAATTTATGCAGTGATCATTTTACAATAGGAGTGCATGTACTGAGTTTTACCTCACATTTTCGAATTGTTTTCATATTTATCATTTTAGGTGATGAAGTATCACATGTTTCTCAATTTAGTAAGCCCTTTTGGAAGTCACCAGATGTTCACAATGGATTCAGCATAGCAAGAATGTTGGAATCGACCTCGAGGTCAAGTTGGGTCTATATTCAATATACTTGTGTAGTATGGAGTACTAGTTAGCACATGGTATGATTAAGTCAATTGTATTGAAGTTGAACTATTATGGACTTTAGACTTGGAGTGTTTCAGTTTACTAGATATTGTGATTGTAAACATGGATTGTAAGATTATAATGTTTCAGTGAGCCTTGTCCTTGTCAGGGGCGGCGTTAGCACCTTCCATCATTAAGTTTTCTGTTGCGGTTATCTATGAATTGAGTAATCAGCAATTTGGGGGAGTCACAGATTTGGTATCAGAGCGAAGGTTTTAAGGTCCACTGTGAGCTATCAAGTGTTTATGAGTTAGCTATCAAGGTGTGTATGGGTTATGTTGGACCAATTAAATGAGCTATTGACTATAAGTTCATATTTATGGGTATATAAGGAGGAACCATTTTCATTTGGGTAATTCCATCATTTGGTAATATTCTGAGATTCGAGCATTACCAAAGTGGAGTGTGAAACCATTTGGGTGACCTGCTAGTGAGGCATGCTCTCATTTATTTGAGAGTTGTATTGTATGTTTCATTTCTCTCATTTGTTTTTTTTGCAATCGTGCACTTCGGGTGTGTAACCCATTGAGTTATGAACTTCGGCATGTGGCCATTGAGCTATTAAAGTGTTTTTTTTTTTCATTTCAGGTATCTATTGTAGGGCTTTAAGCAGGATTTTAATCAGTTTTTAGGCGAAGCTTTGTCCATTTTGCCCTAGGATTTGAGAGTTTTATTGAGGTGTGTTAATATACCTAATTTTGGGTACAGTGATGGTTGAAACCCGATGTGGGATGCCATTTGCAACTTCTTAAGGGATTAATACAGTGTCACATTAGATGTAAACCTTTCGATGAGGAAATGCCTTACAGGGCAATATCTTTGAGGTGAACCAGTATGAAATGAACATTACAATGAGTGCTTATGTCTGATGATAACAGTTAGCAGCTTATGGTGTGCTACTTAGCATTATATGGTGGCACGAGTAAGATTAAGCTGCCGTATATAGGAATTATCTTATCTTAACACTAATGCCTTACATTAGTAATGCTCCTATTACTTCCTGTCATTGACTTATTTCTGCTCTCGTTACCTTAAATTGCTTAGAGGCATCATTTCTTTGCCACTAACACTCTCTTGATTTGTAATGGAGTGTTTATGAAAAAACTCGTATGTGGTCTGTAGGGGGTCCTTTGAACACATCTGAGCAACCTTTCTTATAGGCGATTCAAACTCTGATAATCATAATCGTTTAATTCTTTGTTTCCATAATGGGCCCCATAATGAGCCTTAGTGGGCGTTACTGTGTGATTTGCAGTTCTTCCTAAGCATATTTGACCCATCCTACTTACAGTTCAGTCATCACTATGTTCATACTTTTACTGTCACCTACTTTAACTCCTTGCTTCTATTTGGGCACTATTTATTTATTGCTTACAAAGGCTTTGGTTACTTCAGACCCAGTCATTGAGCGCCCTTTCAGCAATTAAATGGATCCATATTGTTCATGTTCCTAAGCTCCATAACGTCATGTTGGCATACTACTCTATGACCGTGACTGCATGTTGTTACTCAAGTTATTTTGGCAATCCTTTTTTTACTAGTACAGCCTATCTTATTAATGATAAACAATGATTTGTGCTATTTTCATCTGCCAACAGTTTCAGAGTTTATATGCCTACCCAAGACTTCTATTTACTGTAGAATATGTTATTGATGGATTTGTTTAGTCATAAGACTGACTTGTTCATCTTGACGTATTGGCCTTTCAAGCACCAGATGAATAAAATTTCCCTTCTGGTGGTGTTGACCCTCATATTCGTCATTTTACTCACCTACGGGTACCATATGACTTTTCAAATGCCTCTTTGGTAATCTGTTAGATTGTTTTCACCTTCAGTACTTAATACTCCCTCTCAACTTCCTAACGCCGTTCATTTACTTTACTATCATGACCATCATGAATAAACCGTATGTCTTGTATATGCAGGTCATTTATATGCCTTACCTCTTTCATTACGAATCTTCATCCTTTCATTCATTCAGCTTACATGCTCATCCTTTATAACCAATAAAGAAATATCTTTGTAAGAGTTCATGGTGCAGTTACATCTCTTTGCACTCTAGGTTGTTCCCCTGTTATTTATGTTTACTGAGACTAGTAGGTAGTTGAATGCGTTATCTTTTATAAATATGCCTCTATTAGTATTGTTGGAACAATGTTCATTGGGCATTCAATCCAATTTGATTGGCAGACCTTGTTATTATTATGAGGATGAACTGACTGTGTACTTATAGAAGATGACTTGTAAAGATCTTAACATTAGCTTGAGAAATAAGGAAAGACTAGAAGTGTGTTTCTATGGACCAAGGGAAGAAAAATACTATTTTTGCCTTAATTACACTATGCAAGCGAGTTATCGTGTCAGTAATGCATTGAATATTAGTGATATACAACCACACTCGATATATATATATATCTATAATTAAAATTTGTGAATTTAGATATGTTTCATCCGAGGACTTTTAGGACTGTTTTTCCCCAAGAAACATTGATTTTCAGATCTACCTAGTTCAAGGTGCTCAATCCATTTTCAGAGCCCCTATCATATGACTCCCAGCAGAGTTCAAAGAACTAAAGATTTGGTAAAATGAGTTGTTACAGAAGGGAGTTATTTGACCAAGTGTGTCACCGTGGGAAACCCTTTTATATGTGTGAAGAATGAAGGCAGAGCCTTATGGTTGTGTACAGTGTACAGAGAGTTGAATAAGACCACTATATAAAACAAGTTCCCTATACCTCAAATAAATGATTTATGTGATTAACTGCGAAAACAGAAGTCTTTTCTAGGAATAATTTGAGGTCCGAATATCACACTTGAACCATGCAACCACAGTGTATCTTTTGCAAGAATGCCCTTTCATAGTAATTTTTGTAATTGTTTGCTTGTCTCATCTTCAAAACTTGATACTATCCAATATTGTTTAATCTCCCTTGCATTTCAAACTGATATTTCCTATTAGTGTGATTTTCCTTGTCTTTGCAAATCCATTGTTAAATGTGCAATACATTTTTGTTCAACCTTATGGTTGTCACTATTCCAATACTCTCGACCTTCACCATCTTTATTTCATAATCATGAGTTTTAGTTCATTCCGTTGAGATTCGATTCACACATTTACCTTACATCTTATTTATTTATAATGATAAGGCCGTATAACTTGTTCTAAATTCGTAATGTAATTCAACTCTCATTGGTGTGAATGATTATGATTGTCATAATCACCTTACTCTCTTTATTTTGAACTTCAACTCCCACACATATATCTTACATTTCGATAAATAAACTTCTGCACTCTCTATTTAATCTTATTGTTGTACTCGAATTGGCTTCGATTGATAAAAGGCATGTTCGTATTGTAGCTTGCTCAATCTATTTATTTATCCAATGGCACTTTGCTCGTCCAATCCATTTATCTATCCATTATACTTTGCTTGTCCAATCTATTTGCCTATTTATTGCACTTTGCTTATCCAATCTATCTATCTATTTATTGCATATTGCTTGTCCCTTCTATCTGTTGCACTTATCTTGTTGCTTGTGGCTATAAAGTCACCTAGTTGAAGCTCATTTGCTTGTCATCTTGCGCGACGCCCGCAAAATGCTAATGACATGATTTACGGAAAGCTGTAGTGAAAGACTTAATGATAGAAGGCGCTAAAGCCATCCTGATAAGGACAAGGATCACTAAAACCATTTAATCTTACAACTCATGTTCATAATCACAATATCTATTAAGTTGAAACACTCGAAGACCAAAGTCCATAATAGTTCAACTTTAATACAATCGACTTAATCATACTATGTGCTAACTCGCACTCCACACTACACAAGTATATTGAATATAGACCCAACCTGACCCTGAGATCGATCCCAACATTTATGCTATGCTGAATCCACTGTGAGTATCTGATGACTTTCAAAGGGATTGCTAAATGAATAAACATGTGATACCTCATCATCTAAAATGGAAAACATGAAAACAATTCGAAAATATGAGCTAAAACTCAGTACATGCATTCCTGTATTATAAAATGAGCATAGAAATAATGTCGAAGGGTACCCGCCTTTGCAATTCATTTAGTTTGCAATAATAATAAAAATGAAAGTGATATGAAACTGAATTGCTCATTATTATCTGGATGTTAACCCCTCGCAATGATATGATCTATATATATGTGTACACCTGCCAATTCAATTAAGAGTTGGCCTGAAGCCGCGCGGGTAAATGATGGGTTGATGCCCTATAGATGATAATTGGCGGAGTCACAAGTTAAATGGCAAACCACTATATAAACTGATTCATTGATAAGCTCATTAAGGGTTGTAACTTGGTAAACATATTTTGCTTTCTGAAGATACAGGCAAGGGATACACCTTGAGTCTTTAAAAATGTCATTTGACTTGATAAATGTCATTTGTTTCATAAATGTCATCTGATTTGATAAATATGTTCTAACTTGATAGCACTTATGCATAACGAAAAATGATAACTAGACCTCGACTCTATTTCGTAAATGTCATTGTATGTATGTGTAGTTTGTAAATGATCTTTACTCACATAATTGAGCAAGTAAAAGTATGTGTAATAAAGATTGAGTAATTAAATGGTATATATAACTTGGGTATTTCAATATAACTTCAAAAATGAATTAATGAAAGTGAATAAATCTAATATAAAGTAAATGAAAGTAAAATAGATCACAATGAGATAAATGAGATTACAAAGGAAAATGCCTTGATGGTGACAAAAGGGAGGGTAGTTTTGGCCTTTTCTAAGATAGGTTGCTGGTGCGGGTTTAAGACTCACTGATGTATACCTCGATTCAAGATAACAACGAGTATACTAGATTGGGTTGATAAATACATTTGATGCATTCTGAATTGATTAAGTAATAGACGTTTGAGGCCCCCCAAGAGAGATATATCTTGATTCAAAATAGCATAAACTGCAATAACTTGGTTTGATAAATATAGTTTATGATTCAAAAATTCCCCGCACTTTCTATATTTTATTCACAAGTCTATTAAAATACAGTTTTTCACCCCAAATAGATTATTGATTCTAATGAAAGCTCTTAAACTCCCCAAACTTGGTACATTCTTTGTAATATCCAAAAGTGATTCAATACTCATAATTAAGCTTGCAAATTGTATACTTATCTTCTTCTTTCTCATTAATCAAGCTTAAAGCTCCCTAAAAGTCCATGAATATTCATTTCTCCCTTAAATGACCTTACTTGGCCCGAAATACACAAAATGAATGCATGATGAATCTCACTTAATCTTTATTATTGCTCTTTACATAATTACTCAAAATGCTTCCAAAAATTACCAAACTCCAAATACTCAACCAAAATTTATGAAATCTTTTAGGAAATTCATGGTAATTAGTTAGGTTAGTCAAGCAAGCTTATTGGATTATGATTGGCTTGTATAGTTTGGGGCCCGGGAAGGGAAGTAAAACGTATGCGATTAAATTTTCGTAACTCGAAATTAATTTTTTGTGAGGTAATAAAAATAATAGTAATAATAATAATAATAATAATGAATTCTTAAAATTATAATTATTGAGGCCTACTATCGATTCACCTGAAATTTTATGATAATTGAAACCCGAAATGGAAAGTGGGACCCAAAATTGTGATTTACTAAATAAATAAATTAGGTGTATTTGAATTAATAAGCACGATTTGGTTGAATGAATAACCATGAAAATAAAGATGATTTAAATAAATATGGGTTCGGGTTGGGATATTACAGTCCTCCCCCCTTAAAGAGTTTCGTCCTCAAAACTTATGAGTTTCGTGAAAATATGTACTGACATCACAAATAAATGTGGATATTTAGCTTTCATCTCTTTCTGGGTTTCCCCAAGTGGTTTTTGAGGACGTATGATTGCCTAAAGTACTTTTTGCCTCATCTGAAACTGTCGACATTATCCTAACTCTTATCGACATTGCCCGATATAACTCTTTTGTCGGCCTTGTCTCACCTTAACATGTCCTTGAATTTCTTTTGTAATACTTGCTTGGATTAACTTTATTCTTATACCCAATGCTTCTTCTAGATCGGTCCAATAAAACCTGACATTTCTTAAGATTATACTCTTATCAAAATGTCCTCATTTAGTGTGCTTAAGGCATCACCTATTTTTCCCTCATCTGACTAATCAAATGTCTGCTCGAATTCCACATTGGATAGTAAAATGAATATCGCCACGAATGAAAATGAGGGAATTGGTAGTCAAGCGAGTCATTAAGTCTAAAAGAAATAAATAATGAGATGAGAAAAGATTGATAAAAAGGGGGATCAACATGGGGTGGTTAGAATAAAGATAACCATAGGTGTATCATAAATTCTAAAATATAATATCACAAGAATTGTGATTTATAAATATAGATCATAAAAGCTCCAATAAATAATCAACTAAGGAGAAAGATGGCCCGATTATATTCGGGTTTAACTGATGAATTGGAAACAAGATGACAGGCAACTGAACTTCAATGAGGTAACTTTATAGCCACAAGGAAATAAGATAAGTGCAATAGATAGATGGGACAAGCGATGTGTAATAAATAGATAGATAGATTGGATAAGCAAAGTACAATAGATAGACAAATAGATTGAACAAGCAAAGTGTAATGGATAGATAAATGGATTGGACGAGCAAAGTGCCAATGGATAGATAAACAGATTGAGCAAGTTACAATAGGAACATGCCCTTACTCATATGAAGCCAATTCAAGTACAACAATAAGAATAGATAGAGAATGCAGAACTTTATTTATCCGAATGTAAGATATATGTATGGAAGTTAAAGTTCAAAATAAAGAGAGTAAGGGGATTATGACAATTGCAATTACCCACACTAATGAGAGTTGAATTATGTTCTAAATTCAAAACAAGTTACATGAGCTTATCATATGAATGAATGAGATGTAAGGTAGATGTGTGAATCGACTCTCCACAGAATGAACTACAACTCGTGATCATGAAATAAAGATGGTGAAGTTTGAGAGCACTGGAATGTTTACAACCATATAAGGTCGAACAAAAATATATTGCATATTTAACAATGGGTTTGAAAAGACATGGAAGATCACGCTAATAGGAAATATCGAGTTAAAATGCAAGGGAGATTAAACAATATTGGATAGTATCAAGTTTTGAAGATGAGACAAGCAAACAATTTCAAGAATTACTATAAAAGGACATTCTTGCAAAGGTAAGCTATCATTGGCATGGTTTAGATAATAATTGAAGCCATTTTAACAAATCACCTAGATAAACAGATGTTATAGACCAAGTGAGTGTCAATAGCAAAGGAATAATGCCCTTGAACAATCTAAGGTTACTAGGGCCGAAGTAAATCAGTGACTGGAAGTAATGGGAGCATTGCTGGTGTGAGGTCTTAGTGACAAGAGTGGCCTCTTTCTATGCATAGCAACTGAATCTTACTCATGCCACCCATATAGTGCCAAGTAGCGCACTACAAGCTATTGAATTATCATCACAGGATTCCCTACAATAATTCCATCTCATACTGATTCAACCCAAAGATAGACCAAGTTGCAAATGGCATTCCCGCAGTAGGTTTTAAACATCATTGCACTCGATATCATGTATGTTAATACACCTCAAAAGGACAGAGTTCCGCCTAAAAATTGGCTAAAACTTAGGCTTAAAGCATCATATCAGGTACTTAACATGAAAAATCACACTTCAATGGCTCAACGGCCACACATCGAAGTTCATAACTCAGCGGGTTATACACTCGGAGTGCACGATTGCAAAAATTTAAACAAATGAGAGAAATGAATCATAAAATACAACTCTTAGATAAATGAGGACCACACTCCACTTTACTAATGCTCGAATCTCATGATATTACCAAATGATTGAGTCACCTAAATGGAAATGGTTCCTCCATACATGCCCTTGCATATGAACTTATAGTTAATAACTCATTTAACTAGTCCAAAATAACTCATACACACCTTGATATCTAACTTATAAACACTTGATAACTCACAATGGCCCTTAAAACCTTAACTCTGATACTAAATCTGTAACGCCTCTAAAATACTAATGACATGATTTACGAAAAAATGCAGCGAAAGACTTAATGATAGAAGGCACTACCGCCGTCCTGATAAGGACGAGGCTCACTGAAACCATTTAATCTTGCAACTCATGTTCCTAATCACAATATCTATTAAGCTGAAACACTTTAAGACCAAAGTCCATAATAGTTGAACTTCAATACAATCGACTTAATCATACCATGTGTCAACGCGCATTCCACGCTACACAAGTATATTGAATATAGACCCAACTTGACCCTGAAGTCGATCCCAAGATTCATGCTATGCTGAATCCACTGTGAGCATCTGATAACTTCCAAAAAGGTTTGCCAAATGGAGAAACTTGTGATGCTTCATCACCTAAAATGGAAAACATGAAAACAGTTCGAAAATATGAGCTAAAACTCAGTACATGCATTCCTATATTATAAAATGAGCATAGAAATACTGTTGAATGGTACCCGCCTTTGCAATTCATTTAGTTCGCAATAATAATGAAAATGAAAGTAATATGAAACTGAATTGCTCATTATTATCTGGATGTGAACCCCTTGCAATAATATGATCTATATGTAGGTGTACACCTACAATCTGATTAAGAGTTGGCCTGAAACCGCGTGGATAAATGATGGACTGACGCCCTATAGATGATAATTGATGGGGTCACAAGTTAAATGGCAAATCACTATATAAACTGATTCATTGATAAACTCATTAAGAGTTGTAACTTGATAAACATGTTCTGCTTTCTGAAGATACAGGCAATGGATGTACCTTGAGTCTTTAAAAATGTCATCTGACTTGATAAATGTCATATGTTTCATAAATGTCATCTGACTTGATAAATATATTCTGAGTTGATAACACTTATGCATAATGGAAAACGATAACTAGGCCTCGACTCTGTTTCATAAATGTCATTGTAGGTATGCGTAGTCAGTAAATAATTTTCACTCACATAATTAAGTAAGTAAAAGTTTGTGTAATAGAAATTGATTAATTAAAGCGTATACATAACTTGGATATTTTAATACAACTTCAAAAATGAATTAAAGAAAGTAATTAAATTGGATATAAAGTAAATAAAAGTAAAATAGACCACAAAGAGATAAATAAGATT
Source organism: Carnegiea gigantea (assembly GCA_029747015.1). Lineage (NCBI taxonomy): Eukaryota > Viridiplantae > Streptophyta > Magnoliopsida > Caryophyllales > Cactaceae > Carnegiea > Carnegiea gigantea. Next base: position 98,802 of record JAKOGI010000284.1, read on the forward strand.
ACGAAGGAAAAGGCCTTGATGGAGACAAAAGGGAGAGTGGTTTTGATCTTTTCTGAGATAGGTTGCTGATACGGGTTTAAGGCTTGCTGATATATAGCTTGGTTCAAGATAACAGCGAGTACACTAGATTGGCTTGATAAATATATTTGATACATTCTGAATTCAGTAAGTAATAGAGGTTTGAGGACAAGAGAGATATATCTTGGTTCAAAATAACATAAACTGTAATAATTTAGTCTAATAAATATAATTTCTGAGTCAAAAATTCTCCCCATTTCCCATATTTCATTCCCAAGTCCATTAAAATGCAGTTTTTCATCCCAAATAGATTATTGATCCTAATGAAAGCTCTTAAACTCCCCAAACTTGGTACATTCTTTGTAAAATCTAAAAGTGATTCAAAACTCATAATTAAGCTTGCAAATTGTATACATGTCTTCTTCTTTATCATTAATGAAGATAAAAGCTCCATGAAAGTCCATGAATATTCATTTCCCTCTTAAATGACCTAACTTTGCCCAAAATATACAAAATGAGTGCATGATCAATCTCACTCAATCTTTATTATTGCTCTTTACATAATGACTCAAAATGCTTCTAAAAATACCAAACTCTAAACACTCAACCAAAATTCATGAAATCTTATAGGAAATTCGAAAATAATATGGACAATTTATAGGAAAATTTTTACAATTTTCCTCTAAGTATGCGCTGCACAGAAATTGCAATAACAGCCTAATTTTCACCAAAGCAGGTCAGTTCACTTCAAAATTTCATAACTTTCACACTTGGTCTCAAATGGAGACCTAAAACCCCAATGTGGAAATATTAAGAAGTCCCAAAAAGTTTTCATTCACAGCACAAAATATGATTCCTATAATAGGATTCCCAAAATGGGGTTAGAACACAAGTGTATCAGTTTTGATCTACCCTGCGCAGTTCTCGTAAAATGACCATAACTTTGTCCACAAAACTCGGATTAAAGCGATTCAAAAGGAATTTGAATGCTAGCACTGTGACCTATCTACCCACCAAAAAAGCATAATTTTTCAGTGGGCCAAGCATTACCAGTTTAATCTCAAAGTCACCCATGTTTTCTGTCATTTTTAGCCCTCACTATTTTTGCTTTCTCCTTTTTTTTCACATAAATCCTCACTTGAAATCATTTCAAATCACCAAAAACATCATTATAATCATCAACAAGACTAAAAATTATAAAATTATATACAAAACAATCCAAATCCATCGCTTGACTTAAACCAACATGATCGTGGCAAACCCTAAACTCTAGCATGCTCCAAGCTCAAACTCCACCATGATCAACATCCCCAAAATCAATAAAATTTGCATGATAACATCTATTCTGATCTCAAGAGCATACATCATAGCTAAAATAATCATAAAAACCAAAAATATATCAAGATCAAGCTAGGGTTTACTCATTTTGATGCCTAGAAGCAAGAGGTGTATGAGGTGCGAGGTGTGGGAGATGGTTAGTGGCAGCCTCTAGCTGGCTAGAATAGTGGCACACAGCAGCAGCAGCTAAGGGGGAAGGGGCTAGCCGTGTGACTAGAGAGTGAGGGGAGAGAGATGGGAAGAGGAGTTGTGATATTTGCTTCCTTTACTAGGCTAGGACTGCTTTATAAATACTTGGCTGAATTTTCACCCCATAAAGTGGTTTTTTTGTTAACCATGGTTAGATTTAAATTATGGTAATTAGTTAGGTTAGTCAAGTAAGCTTGTTGGATTATGATTGACTTGTATGGTTTGGGGCTCGGGAAGGGAAGTAAACCGTATGCAATTAAATTCTCGTAGCTCGAAATTAAATTTTTATGAGGTTATAAAAACAATAGTAGTAGTAGTAGTAGTAGTAGTAGTAATAATAATAATAATAATAATAATGAATTCTTAAATTATAATTATCGAGTCTCACTATCAATTCACCTGAAATTTTACAATAATTGAAACTCGAAATGCAAAGTGGGACCCAAAATTGTAATTTGCTAAATAAATAAATTAGGTGTATTTGAATTAATAAACATGATTTGGTTAAATAAATAACCATGAAAATAAAGATGATTTAAATAAATATGGGTTAGGGTCAGGATATTACATCTTGTTTCTAGTTCATCGGTTATACTCGAGTATAACCAGGCCATCTTTCTCCTTGGTTGATTATTTATTGGACCCTTGATGATCCATATTTATAAATCAAAGTTCTTGTGACATTACATTTCAGAATTCATAATACACTTATGGTTATCTTTATTCTAACCACCCTATGTTAACCCCTTCTTTATAAATCTTTTCTAGTCTCATTGTTTATTTCTTTTGTTCCTAATGGCTCACGTGATTACTAATTCCATTATTTTTATCTCTGACCATGTTTATTCTAGCGTCTAATTCATACTTAGAGCAAATCTTAGACTAGTCTGATGAGGGAAGATCCTGTGATGCGTTAAGAACATCAGATGAGGACATTTTGATAAGGGCATAATCTCAAACAATAAGCTAGAAGAAGCATCGAGAATAAGGAGACAATTTAAGTACATATTGAGGTGATACAAGGTCGATAGCAGAGTTATCCTAGAAAAATAAGGAAACAACTAAAGTCTCACATGGGTCATAGAGTATCTCAAAAGGCTTTTCTAGTCGAAGGTAGTAAGAGACCGACTATCTAAGGACAATTAGGGACTAGCTCCATTGGGCCTTATGATTCATTGAAAAATTAAATCCTATAGCTTGTTGACTGCACCTACCTGTTGAACCTAAACACGTACTTAACGTGTTTCTTACCTCATAACTCAGGCAGTACATTTTAGATTCTGACCATGCTCTCTGAACTAGACCCATTGCAGTCACTGAGGGTCTTGCGTTTGAAGAGCAACCAATTCAAATATTAGATCACAGGATTAAGCAGCTATGTATCAAGCAGATACCTTTAATCAAAGTACATTGGCCAAATCATACCTCCTCAGAAGCCACATGGGGGGAAACTGAGGAATAAGTGAAAGCCAAGTACCCATACTTATTTAAGACAAACTTGCATGTTTTCGCAAAGCACATAAGTTTCGAGGACAAAACTGTTTAAGGGGGAAGGCTATAATAGCCCCACCTTAAATCATATTTGTTTATTTAATTAAGCCATGTTATTAATTTTCTACATTTATTTATCACATTTAATCATTCCGGTTGGAAGAATTCATTTCGGGCCCCACTTTGCAATTCGAGTTTCATTTACGTAACAATTTTGGGTGAATCATTATATGGCCATAATAAATATGCTTTAAAGGGTTACATTATTTTTCATAATGCTTTCAAAATGATAATAATAATAATAAAAATAAAATAAATTCAAGCAGCGGATTATTTAAATCACTTAAGATAAATTTTCAGACCCAAGCTCATTTGGGCCCGATTTTGGCCCAACAGGGATTACTCCAACTCATTTGACTAATCACCATGAGTTTTGTTAAATTTTCATTGGTTTAAATTTGCTTTTTCTAGGGATAAATTCAGTCAAGTGAATTTTAAGTCATTTTCATATTCCTCCTTCTCTCTCCTCTAGCCGTGCTCCCCCTTTTGTTGCTGCCTTCTCTGTTTTCAGCGCCTTCAGCCACCAACCCATCTTTTTTCGGCCACCAGGAGGCCACCATCGGACTGCCAGCACCACCACTAGCCACCCCTCTCACTTTTTCAAGCTTCAAACATCTCCAACTTCCCTTGTTTCAAGCTTAAAGTAAGCAAACCCTAACCTGGTGCTTTTGATTTTTGGTCTTGATTATTCTTCATGTTGTTTTATTAATCATGCTATATGGATAGAAATAAGAGTTATTTTGGTGTTTAACATGATTGATGAAGCTTGAAAGTTTGTGGGAGTTGAGATAATTCATGATCATGTAAGCTTAGGTTGAGATGTTGAATTTGGATGGTTTTATTTGTGATTTTGTGATCTTTGGTGTTGGTAATAATATCATGGTGTTAGTATTGATTTTAGAGAAGCGAAAGTGCATGTTCAAGTGAGACGTAAGTGAGGGTTATGAGAATTGTGCATGGTTTAAATGATGTTTGTCAACAAGCATGTCATGTGTGTGTTTTAAATTTGAAAATGAATCTTGGATGATTACTAAGTAATAATTATGGATTATGGCATTCTAAAGTGATTTTGAGGGTCACCCCATGGTTTGGTAATTTCAACAAGTAATTTTAGAGGTTTATTACGTGAAAAAGGAGGATAGTAAAGTAGGTAGCAAGCCATGAAGGGCCCAGAAATAGGGATCCATTCCGGGAAACATTGGTAATGTCGGGCTTTTTGTAATTATGAATTTTGGTGGGGAGCTAGACCAATGAATTATCTTTCAAATGAATTTTGAATCACATTGATATGAGTTATGTGGAAACAGTTATGGTCATTTTACTCTAACTGCGCAGACCGGACCAAAACTATGCAAGGTGGTGTTTTAGCTCAATTTTGGGATCTGTGTGATGGTGATTTTGTTATGGGCTGCAAATGAAAGTGTTGTACGACTTCTTGATCTTTTAATATTCGGGTTTTATAGCGCAATTGGAGGTCGGGGTTGAAAGTTGTGAATTTTCTAACGTGGACCTTGGATCGGTAACAATTTTGATTGTACTTAGAAGCTTATTTGGTTTGGAAAACTAAATTGTATGGTATGTGCTACGAAATTAACAAAGTGGGAAGATTGATAACTCAAGATCAGTATTTATTGGTCCAAACTGGTGTGTTTAGAGTTATTCTAAACCTACCACCAGTCCAATTCTTTACAAACATTCGCTATCCATCTCAAAAATATCAAAAATCCGTGATCAATTATAACTGTGAAAGTCTTTCTTTTATGATCTCAATTCTTCTACCTTGATCAGTTTTACGCTAACATTATTTAACTTTGAGTTAAATTACCCTAATTCATTTAGTTTCCAAATCATATTGGCATAACTTATCTTCCATTGCATTATTTGAGCTATGGATGCCTTTGAATGAATTTCTATTACAATCACAAATTATGAAAGTCACCGTTGTTTACTAATTACATAAATCTATAATTATATTTCTTAAACAGAAATCGGGGCCTAATCTATCATTTCCCATTGTGCATAAGTATTATCAAGTGAGATTGCTTTTTAAAGACTTAAGGTACGTTCATTGTCTGTATCTTTAAAAATCAGCACGTATTTGTCAAAATTATAATATTTTGGTAAGTACATCAATAAATCAGTTTAATCAGTGATTTATCACATAATTAGTGACTCCATCAGTTATCAATTACAAGACGTAGCGCTTCAGTTACCCACCCGACTTCAGGCCAGGTCCCGATCGGCTTGGCAGGTGTACACTTATCCATAGATTGTAACAGTTATAAGGGGTTCACTGTCAGATAATAACTAGTAATGCAGTTTTATGTTCATCTTATTAACTGTTTTAACTTAAAATGAATTACAAAGCAGGTGCCCAATCAATTTATGCAGTGATCATTTTACAATACAGGAATGCATGTACTGAGTTTTAGCTCATATTTTCGAATTGTTTTCATATTTTCTATTTTAGGTGATGAAGTATCACATGTTTCTCCTTTTAGCAGGCCCTTTTGGAAGTCACCAGATGCTCACAGTGGATTCAGCATAGCAAGAATGTTGGAATCGACCTCAAGGTGAAGTTGGATCTATATTCAATGTACTTATGTAGTGTGGAGTACTAGTTAGCACATGGTATAATTAAGTCGATTATATTGAAGTTGAACTATTATGGACTTTGGAATGGGAGAATTTCAATTTAATAGATATTGTGATTGTGAACATGAGTTGAAAGATTACATGATTTCAGTGAGCCTTGTCCTTATTAGGGTAGCAATAGCGCCTTCCATCATCAAATCTTCTGTTGCAGTTATCTATGTATGGAGTAATTAGCAATTTGGGGTGTTACGTCAAATATTGATAAATTATTTCATGCTCAAATTTAGGAAAATAGAAAATTATCATTTGTTTTTAAAAGTTTTTAAGTTCTTTAATTTTTAGGGGTTTTCAAACTTTTTTCCAATTTTTTTCAATTTTTGACTGTTCTAATTTTTTTTTTTTTAGATTTTATTTTCAAGAAATAGACTACACTAAGTTACTATTAATAAGAAATAAAGAAAGCAAAATAAAACATATACAATAACAAAGAAAATGAGAATGTGGCATAATCTCGTGCCGTCATCCCCAACAACGAGTCCAAAAACTTGTAAAATAGTTTTCAAGGTAACATATATAACCGCAAGCATACAACTTTCGTTGTAGTATTTGAGGGTCGTCTTCTCAGATACGAGGATGAAATTAGGCCACAATCACCTAAATTATCCTCAACAGAATTAAACTATCCTAAATACTGAAATAAGCCAAATTTAACTATTAATCTAAACACTAGTCATGATTGAATCTCATTAAGCTACACATGACTAAACTTAAGAATGGGCTAGATCATATTGATTACACTAAAGCAAATAAAAACTAAAACACCAGGGGAAAGAAATATACACAGCAAACAAAGAAAGAACTAAGCCAGAATCAAAACCAAAAAAATAAAAGACTAAAAAATTTAATGAAATAAAAAACTAAAAGTAAAACATGGAATTAAAAATCAAGCACCAAAAGAGCTGAAGAATCAAAAGAACAGGGGTAGGGCATCTTTGCCTCCTTACATCTTTGATTATCTACAACGTTATTTAGACAACCATCCTCTAATCACCAAGAAATAGAGCAACTATTGAACCAACGTTAAACAAATTCAAACCCAGAAGTCAGATCAGCCACATTGGATCATGATACAACCCAAACCCAGAACAACTCTAACCTGGAACAAGAGATTAACAGGGGAAGAGCAAACTGCAGAATCGAACCCAGACTTGCAAATGAAAGCAAGGATCAAACCCAACCTTTGCAAACAAGAAACATATCAGCGATATTAACCCAAATCTGAAATAGAACTTGCAGAGTCGAACTAAAATTTGATGCGAAACAGAGCAAAAAGAAGGTAGATGAGAGGGGAACGGAAAGGCGAAGATTCAACCAGCATTGAGCAAATTCGGAGCAGATAATTGCAAACTCCAACTCAGAACTTGAAGAATTCAACACTTAAATACTTGAAATTGCGAGCTATAGATAAATCTAAAATTCATAGGACATATGGAATGAAATCAAAAGTTCAACTCTAAATTAAAACCCTAATAATCTAGCTAGAGATTGAAATTAAATCAGAATAATAATGCCCCAAAAAAAAAACTCAAATTCAAACCCCATAATTGATATGAAATTCTGAAATTAAACCTAGAAAAACTAAACCCTAGAAATTAAGCTCTAAATTATGGAAAACTTAAATTAAAACTAATGAAAATCCTCAAATTAAACCCTAGATTCCCCTTAAATGGTGCCATAGCTTCGATTTATAGCCTCACGCAAGCCACAATCTTCATCTTCACCTCTGAATTCGCGGCTATCGTGGATGGTAGATGTGGATGTTGTGCTCGCCGTTTGAAGGAGATGATTCGGTGTGCAAGCTATGTGTGGGATGCTAATGGCGGTGTGCTCTTGGTGATAGAGATGAAGGTGAGGTGATGATGCAGTTTGGTTTCAGGAAACAAAGGCATGCGAAGGTTGAAGGGGTTTCGGGTTCTAATGATGGAACTGATAGAGGGGAGAGAGGAGGAGGAATAAGGGGGTGTTGGTAGTCCCATAAGAGCATGCGCAATAGTGAGCCTCTTTTTTGGATCACCAATGAGAATTCACCTATGTCATATTAGCTAGTGAGTTAATTTTTTGACTCACAATTTTCGCTCTCTTCAATACAAGGCTCACTACTGTGACTCATCAAATAAAATAATACTCATAATTCCACATCTAATCATATTTAATTAGTTTAGTTTTTATATTTTGGTTTAGTTAGTTATTTAAGTTATTTATTTTGAATAAATAATATGCACATAATAATTTCATAACGCGACTAATTGGAGGGTCATAAATTTTTTATACAAAAATACAAGATTTTCAAAAAAACACACATGCTTGAATATAGAAATTACGAGAGTTTGATAATAAATTACAAAAATTAGCATTGTTAGATGAAAAAAATTGCAATGGTTGAAAAATTTTTTTAAAAAAATTACAACTTCTTTTTAAAAACCCAATAAATAAATAAATAAATATAAATTTTAAACATAAAAAACAAAAAAGCTAATAAAAATAAAATTAAAAAAAGAACACAAGAAAAACCAAAAAAGGAAAAACAAAAAAACAAAAAAAACCCAAAAAAAAAAGAAAAAATGGGCAGAAGGGCCGCTCACGGGGCTGAGCCTCTCGTGAGGCCTTCGCGCACGGGCTGCCCAGTGCAGATCCTCAATCCTCCAACCCGCTTACCACGTCAAAAAATTGGCCCGCGAGAGCTGGGCTGGGGATGTCCTAAGATGGACAGGCGAGCGGTCATGTCAGAAGCATGTGGGGGGGGTGGGGGCTGGGTATAGAGCTGGGTAATAGGTCATGTCAGATCGGGTTTATGTTCGTATCGAACTTAAGCGGATTGAGAATTTCTCGACTTGAACCTAACCTGTTTATTAAATGGATTAAAAATTTTGATCTGTACCCATCAATTTTTAAACGGATTGACCTGTTTAATCCATTTAAGACAAACAGGTCAAATTCAGTTGCTTGATTAACTATTTACGCATTTAACATTTTCAACTAATATGTAATTACAGTGTTAAAAATTAAGCTTACACATTAAGTAATTACTCTTTAAAATTTCCCTGATTCGTCATAATTCACAATTTTTAAAAATTTTTATATTCTTAATTATCTAATAAAAAGTAAGTGGATAAATAAAAAATGAAAAAATGAGTTGACTTATTTAACTCATTTAATTAAACGGGTTAAATAGATACTTTTTCGTGTCGAGAATCTCAACCTAAACTTAACCCATTTAATTGAACGAGTTGAACGTGTCAACCCACTTAATTAAATGGGTCGAAAATTTATACCCAAACCCACTTAACTTCGTGCCGGTTTTGGGTCGGTAATCGTGTCGGATCAGCTTTTACCAGCTCTAGTTGGGTATGTTTTTAGGTTATCTTTCATCTTTTTATTTTTATTTTTTTCAACTTCGTTTTCATTTAGGCTGGGAAGGGAGATAGGCTCGGTTTAGGCTTCAAGGTAGCAGACCCAAATTCTTCATTTCAGCCTTTTTCTTCATTTTTTTCTGATTTTGTCCATCACCTACAAAATCAAACAAAATCAAACAAAAATCTAGAAATAATAATTATTTTGAGCACAGATCAGATATAAATGTATTATAAAAAGATCATATTTCTGTTGCAAACAATGGGTAGCCCTCAAGTCAATAAAACACGAAATGACTTTGAATTTGAAAAAAGAGATCCAGTAAGTATCGTACTAGAAACTGTAGTTTACTTTTTACTCATCACATAGGTTCGCCTTATAGTTATAGGTTTAGCAGGCTGTGGTCCTTGGCGTGGCGGTACTAGTGGGTTACAACTCCTTTTTCTGTAGTCTTCTATCTTGTTACAAGTAAAAATAAAATGATCAGGCTTACCACATCACATGTATTTATTAGTAGCCACTTGGTACTCAGTTGTGGGATTATTTGTGTGATCATAGTTCCCGCAAGTTCCTTGATCATTCTACTTGCATTCTTTACTCACTCCATATCAGCAGGTCGCTTACATAGCTCTTGATAAGCTTGAATTGGTTGACCAGCTAGTTGATTTGGAATATAAAAGGCCAAGTCTTTCTCAAATCTCCTCATCTCTATCCTTTTTCAAGCCAGAAAGTCCGGGACAAATCTTGATAACTCAGTGAACTTGCTAGCATACTACATGACAGATATATTACCACTCATTCTCAATTCTATAAATTCTTTCTGCTTTTGACGTTGGGCTACGATGGGATAGAACTTAGCCCTAAGTTTCTCAAGAAACTTTGCCTAAGTGAGCTCAGGTCCTTCTAACTTATCCTTTACAGTACTCCACTAGATATCTGTTTGCAAACTAACTAAAAGGTCTCTATGTTCACCTTTTTCTTCTCGAGCACCTCAAAAAATACAAATATTTCTCCATTCTCCGAATCCATTCTTTAAGTGGTGAAGGGTCAAAGTTGCCATTAAAAATCTTAGGGTTGCGTCGAGCAACCCTATCACCTAACTTCTAAGGCTTAGAGGTCGTTTTAGGAAGTACATGAGGGATTCCCTTTATTAGTTCAACCACCAAGTTCTTCCTATAATCAGGACCCTCAAGACAACTAGATATTTCAAGAGCTACTGTTGGCCCCCACCTAGGTTTTGCTTTGAATTTCCGAGCGCTTGGTTACCTGAACTGTGGGTGCCACATTTGTTGTCATATATATTGTTGTTTACAGAGTCTGACATGCTTGGTCACATAAATAAAAATTGTTATTTAAATTTTCATGGCATTATGATAAAACAACAACTACTAAACTCCAAACATAATTTTAATTTAAAACAATACCTTCATTGCATACATACACATGTGGATCACCGAAAGGATTTCCATATTGCCTTGGCTCAGCACGCCCACATATTTCAGCTAGGGATTCTTCCCACTACCTTTCGATACAAAATCACATTGAGTTAATCCCCGAATGAAATCTGCCCTAAATACCCCAAAAAATACGAATTACATCATCATAAAAGGTTAGGTTAGCCTACCTATGTACATCATATGTACACATAATGCACAAAGGAATGTCAACCCTAACCAGTTGTATTACATGTACAAACAAAAGATAAAAAACCTAGCTCATAATGCAAAATGGGTCATACTCAATAACTTTAATGATCTTGAGATGGCTCATGCTTGGGCCAGAAGCATCATTCTCCTCCTCGCCGGAATCAAAGCTAATGCCAGTCATATCCGTCGCATAATCCTCCTCAAGGTCTACCTCTTGTATCCTTAGCCCCTCCTCATACTATTGTTTGGGCTTGGGCTCAGGCTCCTAATCATCCTCTTCCTCAGGCTAGGGCTCTTTAGGCTCCTCATATGGCTTGAGCTCTTCATGCTCCTCCTCCAGGCCCAACGCAATCATCTCTAGGGAATTTGGTATACCCACAGCTATGTGGACCTCTCCAGAGGAACCAAAACCCACAAATGAGTAAGAATTGTTCTCAAAGCTAGACTGTTGTTATGAGGCAGATACTTGCTGGGGGCCTACGGGTACCAATGGTAGTGGAGGTGGTGGCACTTGAGCATGGAAGGGTGGAACAAAAGGGGGAGGTATAACTAGTGCAAGAAAGATGCTTGGTAGCATCCCATAGATGATATCTCTGTACTCCAACTCCTCCCTCAATAGCAGCTCTGTAGTCACCGTTGTCCATGCCTCTAGCACAACATATACCTAGCAAAACTTTAGGTCTCTAGTGACTATAAAATCATGGTATCATAGCTTGAACTTGTCTTAGGGAGCCGTGATAGGTGCGCAGGAACCATAAGAGTTTACCAGTACAGGCTAGTACATTATAGAACTCAAAGAATGGATCCTACATATGGGCCACCGTACTGGCGTATAGTATAGAAATGTGGGCAGCCAAAGAAGTCTTCCGTAAGATGTTGATACCATATAGGTCTAAAGGAACACTAGGGTGATACATCTAAAATAAGAAGACACACAAGGAGAAAGGGTAAGCCAAATTCGTGAACATTTCCTAGAAGGACACAATTTCCTCATGACATACTCCTAAAACTCACAACCTAACTCTCGAACACACTATCGCTCACAGTGATTTGCAAACCTAGTTCTGATACAACAGCTATAATGGCCCCAATCCCCAATTACCTAATTATGTTAATCTAATCATTTATTATTTATAATTGCAACAGACATTTTTCAATTGGAGGGATTACCACCATCATGTTACGGACAAGGCTTCCCAGAACTAGGTGTCTTCTTTGAATTATTCCCACATTCACTAAGTCTAACGAAATTAGGAATAATATAGTACATTTACTAAGTTGTTAAGCTTACAACATAAATTACAACTTAGCTAGGGGTTCCTTAGAACCCAACCTTAGGCAAACTGTCTAAAGGTTTATGCAGGTGACATGTCTTCCTAATAAATTCTAGTACCTCGTGCCAATATGGAAATAAATGTGAGCTTCTATATCGCTAGCCATCAACAACAATACCAAGGCCCTCTCCTACTTCTTGCTACCTTTAAGCTTTCTAGGTGAGGCAATGTTTGCTGATCCTTTACCTAAAATAGAAAACACAAAAATATTTCAAAAAGTAAGCCAAAGCCCAAGCAGGAATATCCCAATGCTTTAAAATACACTTGGTTTTCAAATTATTTAAGTGCCCACATTCAAAATCATTTTAGTTTGAAAGAAGAAGGGAGAGAATGCGAGCAAAATTTGTTCGCTAATTGTTATCTAAATTTGGAACCCCTGTTAATGTCTAAAGCGATTCGTGAGATAGGTTCACGCCTCCGAGGTCGATCGAGGAGCCTAAGCTAAAGCTGCCTGCGTAAATAAAGGGGCGTTAATGTGGATTTTATCTTTTGTTTTAAAATTTTTTTTGACTACTAGGGCACAAGGTTAATTGTAGACTAACTAGATGTAGGGTACCAATCCTACGAGGAACAATAGCGATTTTAATTTAACTTTTACAATTATAAAGAATAATTCAAGTGAGGAGTTTGATTCTCAACAGAATCAAAGAAACAAAAGAAGAGCGAATGAGTCAATAAAGGAGAGAGAAACCACATAAAAGAAAGATCTGGGACTTCAAATTTAACCAATGACAAAATTATTGAATTGCTAACTCAAAGGGGGTTCAATTAGTCTCCTGTTCAACCTAAGCTAGAAGCGTTAGGCTGTAAATTAAAAAGATGATTATAGTTATCAAATGATATTATTTATCTAGTGGTTTAGAATGAATAATTTATTGGACATAATTCATCTAATTTCTAGCATAAATTATTCAATTTTAACAATGATAATTTTAAGCCTAATTGTATAACATCATATTAGCCTACAAGGGTAAGGCCAGAAATTAAACTATGAAAATCAGCATGAATAAATAATAGTAATAATTTGCATGGATAGGTTAAGATCAAGGATAGACTCAAAAGTATGCACTTAAAGAGATAAAAATAACCTAAAAAAATTCAGTAAAATAATATTATTATTAAAGATCTATTTAATCGTAGATATGAGTAGTTTAGCTGGCCATAGTTAGTGAAAACACCATTGAAGTTGGTCTAACCATACGTCAAGGTGTATTTCATTTTCTGTGTCCAAACTTGGATAGTCAATTATACAAAGCAATAGAATTAAGTGTGAGCTCTCAAGTTTGACTCAAAAATGAGGTGAGATGAGAAGGGAAAAGAAAAGTAGCTAACAAAGCTTATTTTTCTTCTAAACTTCTCAACTCAAATGATTTTGTTTTACAAAAGACTCTCTTGAAAATGAAAGATGGAAGGTGAGAGAGTGGAAGAATGCCTGGATGCTTAGATGAGTGGATGGATGAATTTTTGCTCCATCCTTGACTTCTTTTTATAGTGGAAATTCCACCTCCTTTGGTGCCTAAAAATTAAAGAAAAATTAATTTTAACTAATTGTTAGTTGTTATATTGCATAAGGAAGGGTAGTCTTTAGCTAAAAATCAATATTGATTAATTAGCTTTGACTAGGTTACCTGAGGTTGCTCACAAATCACAGGCAAAAAGGAACTCGGCTGCTAGGTTGGGGGCATAACTCAGCTAACTGATGCTAAAAGCGAGTCAAGGTCATGGACAGGTATGGCCGAAAGGTGTGGAAAATGAAAGAGGAATGTGTGGTGATGGGTCACGGTGCGACAGACTAGAGGGTAAGGGAAAGTAAGGCTGGGGAGCTGGTTTGTAATGTATTTTGGTAATGGGCCTCCATATTTCTGGTTTAGAGGATATGCTTTGCTTGTGATGAGCTAGTTCTATTAAATCTTAATTCAATGGGGTGGTGGTCTTACTATTGTTGTTACTAGCTGTTCCATGTGATCTGCCCTGTTTTTGGGTTGTCAATGTAAAGTTCTATTAATAAGATGTATGACAATAGCGACACAGATAGGAAATTTGGGTGTGTTTTATGATCTATGTTGCAGAGAGTGGGTGCTATAAGTCAATGCATGGGATGATATATAATGCCCGTTATGTTATATGTTATATGTTGCTAAACAAATATGAAAACTCCACCATGGGTAAATCATCTTCTCATTTTCCCTAAAAATCAAGCACACATGCTGTCACTAAAGATTTGATTCACTCTTTTGATGCAATCAGCCTAGGGACGGTATGAACTACTACGGTTTAGTTTAGTCCCAAAATCTTTCAGCAAGACTGCCAAAATCGGGCTTGAAATATTTAGTCTTCGTAAGACACCATGTCCTTTGATATGCCTTGTTGTAAAGCTTGTCGTGAAACTACAAATTTAACCACTACTTCGGTTATTAAACACTTTTTATAGCATAGGAAAGTAGGGATCGATCCACGAGGAAAGATTGTTGTAAAAGGCTAGCTTAATCCTAAATAATTTAACTAATCCAATTTATTAAGTCTAATCTTAATAATTCTAAAATAATTAAAATCTAATGAATAAAAATCTAGAAAATACCCAATGATGCTCCTAAATATTTAGATCATATTCTGGAAATAAAATAGTAAAAAGATTCCCTAAATAATTTAGAAAAATAAAAACAGAATAGTACTAAAATTCTAATTAAAGATTAATAACAGCAAATAATAGTAAGAAAATAAATATTAAAATTGTCAAACAGTAACCTAAAATATTATTCTTCAGGTCTATGAGCTTATAAATTCTAAATTGTATCTAATTAATTTCAGAAAAATTAGATTAGGAAATTAGCACAGAATATCAAGCAGAATAACAAATCTGAAATTAGAAAGAAAATAATCTGCATTAATATAAATATGAAATTAGTCATGAAAATTACCCTGATTTTAGGACACAGTTTCCTGGACTTAACCAAACCTAATAACTGTAAATTAAAATTAAAAATCAAAATTTTCAGAATTAATAACCTAAAAAGCTGCACTTATCAATTTCTCAAAATAATTCTGAAAAATTATCAAATAACTTCCAAAAATTACGAAATTAATTATGGGCAGATTACGACACTATATAAACCCTAGGAAATGATAACAATCAAAAAAGAATAAAAATAACTATTTTTAGTCTAATTTCTAACAAACCAGTAATTAAATACTAAAACTGAATATCAATCAATCTAAAATTATAACCACTCTAAAAATCAAAATCTAAGCTATCTAAAATTACCTAGACACTCCTAAAAGACTATACTTTTGGGGGGGTGATTGAAATTATATTGAAGCTAATAAAAATAAAACAAAAATTAACAAATTAATCAAATTAACTCTAAGCAACAAATAATGATCAAAAATTTGTCAAATTTATGAAGGATACTTAGTATAATCTCAATCCACCATGTAAATTAATATTTATCATTAACACACAAGTTAAATTTATTTATGAATTAAACTGTAGAAGACATCCATCAGCGGTTCTTCCCCATTTTTCCTTAGATTTTAGTTTAATTAGGTCCAGCCCTAATATAAACTCTACTAGTTTTGATAACCCTCACACCAGCGCAAGAATTTAATCAAACTAGAGCATTAAAAATTAGAAAAACATCATTTAACACTTTGTAACAAATTTACCAGCAAATCGATTTAACAAAGATCTAAAGCAGTTACCTAAGTAAAAGAGATGGGTTTGAGCCATCCATGATTAATTAGGGTGATACCTAAGCATAAAAGACTATAACTTTTATGCATTATAGTTTTCTAAACTATCAATCGAAATCGCATTAAATTCACTAACATGCATTCTAATTAATTTAACACGAATATCATAAATGATAAACGCTAATCGCTATAGAATCATGAATATGAATCAACTAGGCAATAAAGCATAAGACTTGTTTCAAAATAGTAAATTTAGCATGACTTGAAGAAGATTATACTAAGTAAAAAGGACTTACTCACTCATATTAAAAATAAAATCACAAAATCCACCCAAATACTCTATGTTTAATAGTAAATGAAACACAAAAAAAAAAAAGAAAAAAAATATAAGAATCTAATTAAGAAGAAAAGGGCCGTGGAGGTATGGTGTGCATGGAGGATTATTTGGAGATGGCCGTGGGTTTGTTGATGAAGTGATAAGAAGATGATGATGATGGGGAAGTATAAGGAGGAGATGATGTATGATGAGAAGAAATAGGGGGCGTGAAGGTGGAGGTGTAGGCGTGGGTTTATGGTGGTGTGATGATGATGATTAATGGTGAGATAATGGAGAGGGAGGAAGAAGTTGGCTGCCCTGGAGATATGGTACGCCGTGGGTTTTTATTTGTGGAGGAAAAGGCCCTGGAATCCCCTAAAGGGAGGGTAAGCGTGGGTTTTTTTAAGGAGATGATAGTGGTGATGATGCGTGGGGAATAGGGGGGTGTGATTAGGGTTAGTAAATTAGAGTTTCCTTCATCTCTTCCTTAGACTTATTCTCCTTCAAGACTTCTAGTCTTTTCCCAACTCTTGAAACCCTAGCCCAAACTTAAATAATTATGGAAATAATATTTTCCATGATTATTATTTTCGGACCATCTTTATAGCCAAGCATATAAGACGCATGCCTCGACAACTTGTCTTCTCCTTTTTATTTTATTAATGCCTAACCGGAAAAATATATAAAATAAAGTAAATTAGACGCAATAATATATATAATATAATCAAAATAATTATTAAAACCATGTATGATTTTTGGCTTAACACTTGTACTTAGGCCATTTCTTTAACATACAATTGTGGTAGCTTCTCTATACCCTAATAGTCATGGATTGGTAAAAAATGGGCAGATTTAATGAGTCTATCAATAATGACCGAAATGACATTCTTCTTTGAAGCGAAAAAGGGTAATTCCATGACAAAATCCATTCGAATTGAATCCCATTTCTAAAATGGGGTAAACAATGGTCTTAATTCACCTACCTGGGTGTTGATGTTTATCCTTCACCTTTTGGCAAGCCAGGCATTTATCCATAAACTGTACAATCTCTCTTTGCATGTTATCCCACCAAAAGTATTGCTTCAAATCCTTGTGCGTTTTTATTCCTTTTTGATGCACTGAATAACGAGTATTATGGACTTCTTCTAAAATCTTTCTTTTTAATTCCTTCTCATTGAGCACACCGTTGATTTTGAAATCTCAAGGTTCCATCCTCATGTATTATAAAGCCTGGTATTTTCATTTGTGTGATATTCTGTCTGATCCTTTCTAACTTAGCATCATCTTTTTAGCTTGACTTATTCTTTTCCAGTTTGGAAGATTATACTTCTAATGCAAACGACAGCCCATTTGTTAATCCTTGTGATACAAGGTCCAATACCCATATTCTTAATATCTCTAATGATGCTACGTTTGGTGATTGTTATTGTGTTCAAGTTGTGTAGGGCCTTCCTACTTAGTGCATCTGTAACAGCATTGGTCTTTCTGGATGATATTAAATTTGCATATCATAATCCTTGAGCAAATCCAATGATCATCGCTACCTTAGGTTGATTTATTTTTAGGTAAAGATATACTGTAAACTTTCCAATATAAGTAATGCCTTCATATTTTTAGTGGCAAAACCACTATAGCTAACTCCAAGTCATGGGTTGTGTAATTCTTCATATACAGTTTAAGTTGCTGAGATGTATGAGCTATTACTTTATCGTCCTGCTTAAGACATAACCTAATTCATTCTTAGAGGCATCACTGTAAATTGTGTATTCTTTACCCTCTACTGGCAAAGTAAGGATAGTAGTTGTAGTTAATCGCCTTTTTGAATCTTAGAGTGCCTCCTCACATTTGTCCGACCATTAAAACTTGGTTATCTTCTTTAGTAGGTTACTAAGTGGGGATGCTAGTTTCGCAATGTCTTTCATAAATCTCCTGGTGTATCTAGCTTTCCCAAGAAAACGTCCATGCTTCTACAACATTGGTTTGCCTAGGTCATTCAGTAACTACTTTTATTTTCCAAGGATCAATTTTAATCCCTTTTCAGAAACAAAATGTCCTGAAAATGTCACCTCAGAGAACCAAAACTTACACTTTTTCAATTTAGCATATAATTGGTGTTCCCTCAAAGTTTGCAAGACTATCCTAAAAATGGTTGACTTAGAATGTATCAAAATGTCATCTACAAATATGACCACAAATTTATCCATATAACCTATGAAACGCTATTCATGAGGTTTATGAATGTAGTGGGTGCAATTTTAAGTCCAACGGGCATCATAGTAAATTCATAATCACCATATCTAGTCTTGAAAGTAGTTTTGGGGATGTCCTGTCATCTAATTCTAAGCTGGTGGCAGCAGACCTCAAATCAATTTTCAAAACCATTCCACCTTCTTGTAATTGTTCAAACAAATGATCCACTCGGGCAAAAGGTACTTGTTCTTCATAGTAATTTTGTTTAACTCACTGTAATCTATATAAAGCCTTCAACTTCCATCCTTTATTTTCACAAATAAAATTGTGGCTCCCTAGGGTGACGCACTTAGGCTGTAATAAAACCCTTTGGTAGTAATTCATCCAATTGGGTTTTCAATTCCCTGAGCTCTACCGCAACAATTCTATATGGGCTTTAGAAATGGATTGTGCACTAGGACTAGCCTAATTTTAGAATTAGTCTCCTATTGAGGGGTAAACTGGGTAATTTTTCAGGGAAAGCATTAGGAAATTCACACACTATAGGGATGTTTTCTATGTTCATCTCCTCCTCCTTGAACTCAGTGGTATAACATAGGAATCCTATACAAGCTTGCCTTATTAGTTTATATGCCTTTATAATTTAGAATATGGGATACTCCTTTCTATTCCTTTCACCATAGAAGTATGCTTCTTTACTCTTTTGGTCCTTTAAAAAGACTTTAAGATTCTTACTATCAATGTTTGTCCCATGAGTGGTCAACCAGTCCATCTCGAAGATTATATCAAATTCTGACATGTCAAATTCAATTAGATTTCCTAAGGAACTCATGCTTACCGATCACAATAGGAACGTGCTTATAAAGAATGAGACAGTCCACCACTTGTCCATTTGGCAAGCTAATTCTATAGTTAGCCCACATGTTGTCTTTTTCTAAATTTAATTACAATGTAGTTTATGTGGATATAAAGGAATGGGTAGCCCTCAAATCAAATAAAACAAAAAATAATTTTTAATTTAAAAAGAAAGTTCTAGTAACTACCGTGCCAGAAACTTTAGTTTTCATTTTACCCATTATGCAGGTTCGCCCTGCAGTTATAGGTATAGTAGGTCATAGTTCTTGGCGTGGCCATGCTAGTGACCTTGTAACTCCCTTTTCTATAGTATTCTATCTTCTTGGTCAAGTAGTAATAAAATGATCAAGCTTACCACTCCACACGCATTTGTTAGTACCCATTTGCACTTAACTGTGGTATGGTTTGTGTGACCAAAGTTCCCGTAAGGTTCAATTGTAACCGAAGGATGACTTTTAGTAGGACCAATAGTATCTTCTTCTAGGTTACACTCTCACTTAAAGTCCCTTGATCACTCCACTTTCTTTTTGAATTCCTTAGGCTCAAGGCTCTCAGTTCATTCTTTACTCGCTTCACGTTAATAGCTGGCTTATATAGCTATTGATAAGCTTGAATTGCTTGACCAGCTAGTTGATTTCGAATATAAAATGCCAAGTCTTTCTCAAATATCCTTATCTCTATCCTTTCCTAAGCCAGAAAGTCGGGGACAAATCTTGCCAATTCAGTGAACGTGCTAGTATACTTCATGACTGACATATTACCACTCATCCTTAATTTCATAATTCCTTTCTCCTTTTGAAGTTGGACTACGATGGGATAGAACTTAGCCCTAAGTTCCTCAAGAAACTTTTCCCAAGTGAGTTCAAGTCCTTTTAACTTACCCTTTACAGTGCTTGACCATATATCTGCTTCGCCAACTAAATAAAGGGTCCCTGTGTTCACCTTTTTATCTCGGGTACATTAATAACTACAAATATTTTCTCCATTCCTGTAATCCATTCTTTAAGTGGTATAGGGTCAAAGTTCCTATCAAAAATCTTAAGGTTGCGTCGAGCTACATTATCGCGCAACTTCTCAGGTTTAGAGGTAGTTTTAAGAAGTATGTAAGGGATTCCCTTTATTAGTTCAGCCACGAGGTTCTTCTAATCATTAGTCAACACTACTATATATTTCAAGAGCTACTGTTGGCCCCCACCTAGGTTTTACCGTGAATTCCCAAGCACTTGGTTACCTGAATCATAGGCGTCACCTTTGTTGTCATATAGATTGCTATTTACAGATTCTGACATACTGGATCACATAAACAAAAGTTGTTATTTAGATTTTCATTGCATTATGATAAAACAACAACTACTCAACACTAAACACAATTTTAATTTAAAACAACATTTTCATTGCATACATATACATATGGATCCCCAAAAGGGTTTTTGTATTACCTTGGTTCAGCACAACTCCATATTTTAGCTAGGGATTCTATCCTACTCCCTTTTGAGACAAAATAACATTAAGCTAATTCCTAAATTAAATTTTCCCTAAATGCCAAAGAAGGGGCAACGGATTACATCATCATAGTGGATTAGGTTAGCCTACCTTATACGTCATACGTATACACAATGTGCAAAGGAATATCAACCTTAACCGATTGTACTGCATATACAGACAAAAGTTAAAAAACCTAGATTATAACATAAAATGGGTCAAACTCCATAACTCTAATGATCTTGAGATGGATCATGATTTGGGTCAAAAGCATCATCCTCCTCCTCGCTAGAATCGAAGTTGCTGGTAGTCGTACCTGTCTCGAAATTCTCCTCAAGGTATACCTCATGCATCCTTGGCCCCTCCTCAACGTACTCGTCGGGCTGGGGCTCGAGCCCCTAGTCAGCCTCTTCCTCAAGCTTGGGCTCCTTAGGGTCCTTGTTAGACAGTGCAATCATCTTTGAGTAATTTGGTATATCCACCACCATGTGGACCTCTCCAGAGGTAACAAAATATCCCTCATTCTAAAAATCTGCTATTACTAAATCATTAATGGCCCCAAAAGAGTGGGAATTATCCCCAAAGCCAAACTGTTGTAGGGAGGCAGATGCCTGCTGGGGGCCCATGGGGCCTGGTGGTGGTGGAGGTGTCGGCACTTGAGTAAGGGAACGTGGAACAAAAAAGGGAGGTATGGCTAGTGTAAGAAAGATGCTTTGTAGCATCCCATAGGTGATGCCTCTCTGCTCCAACTCTTCCCTCAGTAGTAGCTCTGCAGTCACCATAGTCCATGCCCCTAGTGCATATAACATATACCTATAAAGGCTGGGGTCTCTAGTAACTATAAAGTCATTGTGTCGTCACCTGAACTCATCATATGGCTTGAGTACAGACCAGCACATTATGGAACTCTGAGAATGGATCCTATATGTGGGCCACCATACTGGCATGTAGTAAAGAAATGTAGGCAGTCTCAAAAGTCCCTGGTAAGATATTAATACCATATGGGTCTAAAGGAATGCTGGGGTGATCCATCTAAAACAAGAAGATACACAAGCCCAATAATCAGACTTCAAAAGTACCTTCACAACCACCACTAATGATAATTGCTAGAAACCAAGTGAAGCATGACACTTGAAAACACAAGCAGACTAAAAAGAAAACAAAAGCATAAGACTCAAACTTTCCTAAGGAGATTGGGTTACCTCCAAACAAGCGCTAGGTGTTATGTCTTCAGCCAGACAAAGATTTTGGCCTCTAGTAATTGTCAACTGGGTCTATTAGATTGACGGAGTCAATCAAACTAGGCTCAACGTAATTAATCACAATAGGTTTCAAATGTTGGAAATTGACCATAAGAACTCGACCGTCTTGGGGATCTAAAATTTGGACTACCCCGAAAGGAAGCACCTGTTGTACAACAAAAGGACCATTCTATCTAGATCTCAACCTACTACGAAATAGCTTGACCTCAGAATTAAAAATCTAAACCGTCTTGTTAGGCTCAAAAGATTCACGAGAAATCATTTTATCATGAAACGCTTTGGTTTTGGCTTTATAAATCTTAGCATTCTCATATGCTTCATTATGTGATTCATCCAACTCATTGAATTGAAGCATGCGATTAGAACCCGCTTGTTTCACATCAAAATTAAAAGCTTTCATAGCCCAAAAAGCATAGTACTCTAATTCAACTGGCAAATGACATGCCTTACTAAAAAGAAGTCGGTGAGGAGATATCCCCATGGGAGCCTTATAAGCAATACAATAGGCCTATAGAGCATCATGTAATCTCAAAGATTAGTCTATCATATTAGATCAAGCTATTTTCTGAAGTATAGGCTTCATCTTACAATTTGACACATCAACCTAACCACTAGTCTGAGGGTAATAAATGGTAGCTACTTTATGAGTCATAGAATATTTTTTAAGCAAAGCCTCAAAAGATTAGTGATAAAAGTGGCTACCTCTATCACTAATAAGAGCTCTAAGGGTCCGATATGGACAAAATATGACCTCTTTCACAAACTTGACCACAGTCTTATGGTCATTGGTCCTAGTCGCCTGAGCTTCCACCCACTTTGACACATAATCTACAACAACTAATATGTAAACAAAGCTAAAGGATGGGGGAAAGGGACTTGTGAAATATATACCCCACACATCAAATATCTCAACAATAAGAATAGGGGAAAGGGGCATCATATCACAACGGGACGCGGCACCTGTACATTGACAATGCTAACAAGTAGGGTGAAAACAGTGAGCATCACGAAATAAGGTGGGCCAAAAGAACCCACTTTAGGACCTTAGTAGTTATCTTACGGGCACCAAAGTGACCACCACAAGCATAAGAGTGATGAAAGGTCAAAATACAATGAATTTTAATCTCGGGGACAAATCTACGCACTAGTTGGTCAGGACATTGTTTGAAAAGATAAGAGTCTTCCCTATAGTAATGTCTTACTTGTAAGAAGAACCTGTCATTCCCTTATTTCGACTAGTAATGAGGAATCTTCCTAGTGACAAGGTAGTTCACAATGCGAGCAAACCAAGGGAGAAGGGCATGTGGCATATCAAACGGTTGCTCATTAGGAAAATCATCAGAAAATCCAACTAAGCCATCAGTCTATTCAATAAAGATTCTAGGCAAGTGGTCTGCAATTGAAATTTTAGAACCTTTCCTTTCCTTTATTTCAATGTCAAACTCTTAGAGCAACAAAATCCATCTAATGAGTCTAGGTTTGGTGTCATTCTCAATAAGCGTTTTAGTGTAGCATCATTAGTAAACACGTCACTTTTGAACATAGAAGGTATAGACGGAGTTTATCAAGTGCAAATACTACAGCTAGTAACTCTTTTTCAGTAGTTAAATAATTCTTTTGAACATCAGTTATAGTTCTGGTAGCATAGTAAATGACATGAGACATTCTGTTCACCCTTTGATCCAAAACAACCTCAATAGCAAAATTATATGCATCACACATAATCTTAAATGGAAGAGAAAAATCAGGAGGCTGCACCATAGGGGCTGACACTAATAAAGATTGTAACTTTTCAACAGCTTTCACATAAGACTTATCAATCACAAAAGGAGCATTTTTAGTAAGCAGAAACCAACATTACCAAGGAATGATCTGACTTGCTTTACAGAAGAGGGCATATACAGATTAGAAATTGGATGAACTTTGGCTTTATCAAGCTCAATCCCCTTTTTAGACACTTTGTGACCTAACACAATCCCTTCTTAGGCCATAAAATGAATCTTTTCCCAACTCAATATAAGATTCACTTCACATCTTTTTAGCACAGTGGATAAATTAGCACAACACACATCAAAAGAAGAATAAAAAATTGAGAAATCATCCATGAACCCCTTCATGAAATTATCATTATAATTAGAAAATCTGGTCATCATGCATCTCTAAAATGTGGGATGTGCATTACACAACCAAAAAGCCATCCTCCAATAGGCAAATATACCTGATAGGCATATAAAAGTCATTTTCTCTTGGTCCTTAGGATAGGTGAGCATTTAGTTGTAACAAGAATACCCATCCAGAAATGGTAAAAACTGTATCCAACTAATTTTTCCAAAAGGGGGAAATGGTCCTTTCTAGTGATAGAATTCAGCTTTCTATAACGGATGCACACCCTCCATCTCGGGGTCAGTATAGTAAGAACTAGTTCACCGTTATTATTTTTAACCATAGTTATGCTAGATTTCTTAGGGTCTGCTTGAACTGGACTGACTCATTGACAATCAGAATAGGGTAGATAATGTCTATATCTAAAAGCTCTAGTACCTCTTTCTGAACAACTTGTTCCATGTGGGGTTTAGTTTACGTTGCATTTGCCTAAGACGTTTAGCATTGTCCTTTAAATGAATTCTATGCATGCAAATAGTGGGACTAATTGCTTTCAATCAGCAACTGACCACCCAATAGCACCCTTATGATCAGACCAAACATGAATAAACTCTTTCTTTTGATCACAAGATAAAAGAGAGGAGATGATGATAGGTAGGGTCTCTTTAAGGTTTTCAAGGAACATATACCTGAGTGAATCAAAGAGAGGTTTCAACTTAATTTTAGGTGGGACGGAATAGAAGGTGGCATAGGAGAACTAGCCAAAGGGGGAGGAGGTTCATAAGTGGACACCCAAGAGGAAGACTCAAGATGAGAAGTCGAGTCTAGATCAGAATCCATCATACCTATTGTACTTCCTAATTAAAATAGGCTCAAGTCCCCATAGGAAAGACAGGTTCCCAAGGGATCATTAGTCAGAATAGCAGGTAAAGCCTATTTAATCATTTCATCAATCAAATCATCAAAGAAGCATTCAGATTCATCTTCAAACACGTGTTGAGAAAAAGCTTTAAAAATGTTCAGTCTAGCCCTCATGTTCATGACTAAGACATCCATCACCTCCAACCTATAGTTAATGGTGGCGTTAGCTGTGGCTAGAAAGGGATGTCCTAAAATAAGAGGGATCTGCTTAAAAGCATGACTAGGGTCTATATCCAACGTAACATAGTCAACATGAAAGAATCATTTATCAATTTGAACCAAGACATCAACTATTCGGCCCCCTAGGAGTCATCACTGACATATCAGCAAGCTGAATGGCACAGTTAAAAGATTTTGATGCACCCAATCCCAACTCTAAACAGACAGAGTATGATATCAAATTAGTATTAGAACCCAAATCCAAAAGTGCTCTTTTAATTTTGTGATAACCTATATAGCAAGAAGTAGTAGGAACTCTAGGATCTTTGAACTTAGATGGAGTATCAAATTTTAGAATCGGGCTCACTTGCTCACTCAGAAGAACCTTTTTAGACTTGTCATCTTTAGATTTTCTTTTAAAAGTGCACAACTCTTTAAGGAACTTAGCATAAGTCGAGATTTGTCTAATCGCTTGCAAAAAGGGAGGATTGACCCTAACTTGCATAAAAGTCTCCAGGATGTCATCTCTTTGCTTCTCTTTCTTAGTAGGGAATTGTGCATCTTGCTTATATGTCATAGTGGATAAGACACAACAGGGGAAGGGGATGGGTCATTTTCCTTTTTACTTTCAAGATCACTCTCAATGGTCTTAAGTCTTTTCTCTTTATCATGTTCTTTCTCACTCACATTATTATCCACCTCCTTGGCATTCCTGGGACCATAGAGTCAACATTTTGCACAATAGAAATCAAGGAACCAAGGGCAGAAATTACCTTATCAATATTAGAACTTCCAGATGGAGCTTGATGAAGAGGGGAAGAGCATATCTCTGATTTTGGAAACCAGGACAGGTAGGTTTGCTAGACTAGGCTTGAGGATTCTCAACATTTTGAAACCTCCATGAAAAATTAGGAAGATTATTCCTCTGGTAACGATTGTAGGTGTTACAATAAGGATTGTTGGATGGAGGAAATTCTTGGGTAGTATTCACTTGTTCAGCCACACAGTCAGACTTATCCACACAAGGACAGTTAATAGAACCATGCATGGGACTAGCGCAAATCAAACAGACATCTTGCATAGAAGGGGCATTTGACACTTTGTTCATGCACGACAATTGATCAAATTTCTTAGATAAAGCATTGACTTTACTAGAAAGGTCAACTATATGTGAAACGTCATAAATCCCCCTTTGATTCCCAATTGCCTTGGCAAATTAGAATGTGAGGAAGAAGCATGCAAACGTGAATTTTTACTCAAATGTTCAAACAAATCTCAAGCTTTTTCGGGAGTCTTATGCCAGATAAAAACTCTAGACAAATTGCCACATAGGAACCTCATGGTGAGGACAACTTCACAATAACTCTTTAAACCTTTCCTAACTTTCATGCAGTTGTTGATTTTTACTTTACAAGAACGTCGTTATATCACGTCTTAAGACAGTCGGTTTACTAATAGAGAAAAACGTTTTCAAGAATTCCATTTGCATTTGATCCAAGTGGTGATATTTACCTTAGTATCCAACGGGCTTAGCTTTATCTTTCAAAGAAAAAGGGAAAAGCCACAATCAAAGAGCATTATCAGAGATATTATTCAAAACCATTGTGCAGCAAAGCTCTAAAAATGCATCAACATACTTGAAAGGATTTTCAAACTCCAGCCTATATAATAACGGGAGCATTTGGATGAGGGAATGATTTATCTCAAATGGCCCCATAACAGTGGGCATACGGGTTCTTGTAGGTGAATAATAATTGGCATGAGTAAAATAATCCTTAAGTTGTTTAACTACTGGTGTTTGTTCTTCAGCCATCTTTTTCTTAGACTCATGTTTCTTGGCTCTTATGTGACAAGAGAACATTCAATTTCAAGATGATATTCCATAAGATCTAAGAATAAAGAACATCTATCATAATATATGCTTCACAAACAATCAAGAGAATCATATGAAATCGTCATCACAATAATCACCAAACAAAATAAGAAGAAAAGAAAGAAAGAAAGGAAGAAAGAAATAAAATAAAATAAAAGAAATATCCAAAGTAAAATAAAATGAAAAATAAAATAAAAGAATAGAAAAGAAAATAAAAGAAATAAAAGGTAGAGGATTGTTAGATTAGATAAAATAAACAAAATAATAGAAATAAAATAGTTATATTAGATAAGATTAGATTAGGAGGGAACGGGCAAAATGGTAACATTAGAAGAGAATGGGGAATAAAATGAAATAAAATAATGAAAAAAAAAAGGGATAGGGGTCGAGAATAAGGAAAAGAAATAAAATTGTTAGATTAGCAGGGAATAAGGAAAAAAAAATAAAATGAAGAGGAATTCAAAAATCACTATTCGTTCCCTAGTAATGGCGCAAAAAACTTGATATGGATTTTATGCTTGGTTTTCAAAACATTTTTACTTGCAAGTGCATAGGGTTAATTATAGACTCGCTAGTATAGGTGTCAATCCCATGAGGAACAATAGTGATTTTCAGTTTAACTTTTCCAATTATAAAGAATAATTCAAGTAAAGAGTTCAATTATCAATAGGATCAAAGAAACAAAAGAAAAGCAAATGAGTCAAGAAGGTAGAGAGAAATCAAGCAAGAGAAAGATCCGGGACTTTGGATTTCACCAGTGATGAAAGTATTGAATTGCTAACTCAAACTGGGGATCAATTAGTCCCTTGTTCAACCTAAACTATAAGCATTAGGTCATAAATTAAAAAGATAATTATAATTATCAAATGATATTATTTATCTAGTGGTTTAGTATGAGTCTTTCTTTTTAGACATAACTCATCTGATTTCTGGTGTAAATGATTCAATTTTAACAATGATAATTTTAAGCCCAATTGAATAACATCATATTAGCCAGCAAGGTCTAATATATATTTGAGATAGGAAATTAAACTTTTACATTCGGCATGAATAAACAATAGTAATAGTTTACATGAATAGGTATCAAGTATAGACTCAAAATTAAGCAATTAAAGAGACAATAATAACCCAAAAAAATTCAGCAAACAACATTGTTATCAAAGATCCATCTTAATGAGTAGTTTAGTAGGGCATAGTTAGTGAAAAGCCCATTGAAGTTGGTCTAGCATATCACAATATTGGTGTACATCACTTTTTATGTCCAAACATGGATACTCAATTACACAGAGCTATAGAATTAAGTGTCAGCTTGCAAATTTGAATCAAAATAAGGTGAGAAGAGAATAGAAGAGAAAAATAGCTAACAGAGATTTTTTTTTGTTCTTAAGCTTCTCAACCCAAATGATTTTATCTTACAAAAGACTCTCTAAAAATTGAAAGATGGAAGGTGAGAGAGTGGAAGAATGCTTGGATGCTTGGATGAGTAGAAGGATGAGTGGATGAATGAGTTTTTCCTCCAACCTTGACCTCTTTTTATAGTGGAAATTCCACCTTTCTTAGTGCCCAAAAATTAATAAAAAATTAATTTCAATAAATTCTTGGCTATTATATTGCATAAGAAATGGGTAGTCTTTAGCTAAAAAACAATATTGATTACTTAGCTTTGAGGTCACTCATAAGTTATAAGCAAAAATGAACTCGACTGCTAGGTTGGGGGCATACCTGGCCTGGCTGATGCTGAAGGCGTGTCAAGGTCACGGACAAATCTGGCCCAAACGTGTGGGAAATAAAAGAGGAATTGGGGGTGATGGGCAGCGGCGCAGCAGACTAGAGCAGAGGGGAAAGTAAGGCTTGGGTGCTGGTTTGTATTGGATTTCGGTGATGGGCTTCCATATTTTTGGTTTAGAGGATATGCTTTGCTTGTGATGAGTTAGCTTTGTCAATTTTGAATTCAATTGGTTGGTGGTCTTACTGCTGTTGTCACTCCTAGTTCCAAGTGCTTTGCCCTGTTTTTGGGTTGTTTATGTAAAGTTCTGTTAATAAGATGTATGACAGTACCAACACAGTTAGAAAATTTGGCTGTGTTTGATGATCTATGTTGCTGTCAGTGGGTGCTATAAGTCAATGCATGGGATGATATATAATGCCCATGATGTTATGTGGTGCTAAACAAATATGAAACTAGCTACTGTTGGTGGATTAATTTTAAAATTTAAGCTTCCATGCTTGAATCATGATGTTATTGTTTAGACTAGCACTTAAATACTCAGTTTGGCTGTTGGTGCTTATTGTGTTAGTCGAAATTTGTAAAATTTGCATACTTGAGCAACAGGATGTTGCTGTACTTTGACTCCTGTGGTTATTACATACTATTCAAGAGCGACAGCACATTCTACAACACCTCATTGTATTCACTCATGTGGTTTAATTTTACTAGAGATTGTAGTTCCATGCTTGAAGTGGATTTTAGTAGTTTAATGATAGTATCGATCGATGATGATGACGACTTGTATGACAATGTTAACAATTAAAATTAAATTTTACATTGTACTTTGAAAGGTATATATGGATATTTTCAAGGTGCATATAGTTTTTTGGAATTGAAGATGGACATATTTTGGTAATATGAAGATGGATATATTTGGTATCCAACATAAGGATGGACGTATTTTGGCGCACAAGATCTACATGTTTTATATCTTAGATTGTTATTGGGTGGCTATGACAATTATATCCTTATTCTAAACACTAAACACATAGATTAGACATGTATTACACCTATTTTTTGGGCATCTCTCTTTAGGAAGATGGCTATACATATTTTTAGATATAAATGCATGGGTAGTTGCTTCAAGTTCATTTTTTAACTAATGAGAGGCGTATCTTGTCAAATATATTATCAATGACGACAAGAAAAGTATCTTGTCGTCAAAGATAATTTGTATCGACGATAAGAGCTGTGGTTGTGATTGAGAAAAACAACTCCTACGAGACAAACGTCTCGTTGTGAATGCATTCTTAATTATGGTGAGAAACACTACTCATTGTAATTCATAACACGTATAACGACCCCTTGAACCAGCTTGTAGTTAAAGCTCAAACGATTGCGACCAGTCCTTTTGGGATGGGTCACAACCATACGGAACACTCGTCATAAATGGCTTTTGCAACAAGTTTAGTCACCTTCTACAACGAGAATTCTCACTATGAAAGACAATGTTTCTTGCAGTGTTGCTTCAACTCTCAAAGTAAATTTAGATGGCTTATTTAAGTAATAAAAATTAAAAATTTCCTAACTAACATTTCCCCCCTTCACTTCCATCTTCAACCCCAAGCCATACAACACTCATAATCACTATCATTTGTCAAAATTCTCACAAGATACCATTCCATTACTTAAAATTGGACCACAAATGCCTAGATTTCAAAACCCCCAAAAGTTTGATGCATTTTCCCTCGCTTACTCATATCTTCAACCAACAAACTTCACTCACTCATTTTTAAGCCAACATCACTCAACATAATTGCCACATTTAACCTACAAATTTTATTTAATTATCACTTAGATTCAACAAAATTCCATAAATTAATAAAATGAAACATTACTCATATTCAACTGCCAAACCCCAATTCATCATTAACCCCCATAAACATCCACAACTGAAAATCCTCCAAATTGCAATATTAAACGGTAAATTCATCCAGATTACCACTTAATAAATCAAAAGGCACAGTTATTATTTAAATTAGGAGATTTAAAGATGAAAGTCCGGAAAAGAGGTTTTAGATTTCACCTTCTTAATCCAACATAACAAGTGAAGAGAAGGGATATGAGGCTATCAAGTGGTCTAACCGGCACTGGAGGCGACTACAACCAGTAGCAGTGGCGGCTAACGGTTGGCGCTTGGCTGAATCGTCAGTGCCAAAGGGAATTGACAGAGGAAGTAGAGAGTATGGAGCATTAGGCAGCGGGAGGAGTGTTTGGGTTGGTTTGGTTTACAGTTTTTTTTAATGCTAAATTTTAAATAAAACCTTAACTTAATAAATTTCAACTTTAATAAATTCTTATTTTCTTGATTTTATCTAAATCTTATTTTTCTAAATTTTTACTCTTGGTCACCCTTTTCCCTTTTTTCCAAGATTAGTGAAACTTTTGGGCTAAGGTTGTGGGCTAATTCACTTTGGGACATAAATAGCATGTTTCTTAATACATTTGAAAAATTATAATCTTCACCAATATTAATTGCTAGCATTTTATTAATTTATTTCATCCATTATTGTTATGGGTTTATTTGTGAAATACAAGCAAGGAAAGTTGTATTTATAGATTTGATGATTGCTCATTTTTATGAATGGGCCATTTGTTTTATTCATGTATATGTTTATAATTTCTAAATGATTTAATACAGAATATGATTAAATTTCCTTTGGAGACCACCTCATCGTCTCAACATCCAATGACATAAATTATACAAATGTTCAATTGAAATGCGGCACCCAACTTAATTAGTTGAATGGAGATTAGCCAAAATAATTAACATGGCTTAGTTCTTGGGCCATTACATCCTCCCTCCTTAAAATAAGTTTTGTTAGATTTACTCACACAAGGACACAAGAGGGGGGTGAATTGTGTCTACTGGTTTTTTCAGTTTTCTCAAAACACTCGTCAGAACTGTTTGGAACGCGTGCTTGCGGTAAGCAGAAACAAGTATAATTTGTGGAAACAGTAAAGGAGACACAATATTTTTATGTGGAAAACCACCTCTGGCTCAATTAAGGTGAAAAAACCACGACCTACCTCAGTAGGATTTCAGCAACACTTTTACTAACACGGGCCGAATTCATTACACAGGTAACTCACACGTGACTACGTCACACACATAACTTAGTCTCCTCCGAGACCCTCATTACAAACACATAACTAGCCTCCACTTGAGAACTAGCGACACACCACGTCCAAAGTCTCCCATGACTTGGACACACTCTAATCTCACCGATGACAGAGGAGAATAGAAAAACACCTTACTTTGAATGCTTCTAAATAAGCTGAATGTAAGGTACAATACAATCCCTATTATGACAATATAGATGACTCAATTTAGCACACTTCTTGAAGGTTTTTTACTCAGAAACTTTTCTCATAGAAAACTCGATTTTGCTCCTTGAAAAACAATGAATGAAAACATTGAGAGGCAAGAGATTATATAACCCACCGAATACTTGTGCCGCAAGTATATGGTAGGTCTTGGATTTTAGCAATAACTCTAAAAAATAATCAGTATTCCAAACGGAATTGAATCTCTCAACATTATCTTTCTTGGAAATCATATCTTAAAGGCTAAGATAAAATCTTTTGATAGTATCTTTTTAGGAAAACAATATTATTCAGTGAAGGACCCTTTGTAAGACAAAATATTATCAGAAAATCAATCCCAAATATGTTAGGAATTTTGACAGTAGAAAAATACTTGAAAATCTTTGGGATAAGAGTGTTGAGTTCGTGAGTATACAACCACAAGAGGGGGGTGAATTGTGGTGTCTGATTTTCACGTTGTAAATAACAAACACCCTCACAGAGGTTGTTCTCAAATGACAAACACCCTGATAGCTTGTTTGCACGGGGTGTTCTCAAATATTGCAGATGCGAAAATCACCAAGATAAATGCGGAAAATAAAGCACACACAATTTTTTACGTGGAAAACACCTCTAGCCCAACTGAGGTGTGAAAAACCACGACCTACCTCGGTGTAGGATTTAACCACTTTCACTAACGGGCTTCACACGTTACAAATGTAACACACCTTGTTACAACTTGCAACCACGTAACCTTCTTCCCAAAGACAGGTTACACCACGTCCAACCTTCGCAAGATTAGACACGTCCAAGTCCACACGACTAGGACACACTCACTCACTTTTCTGATCCAAGATCAGGGTTACAAACACCTTACAGGGGGTGCTTCTCACTAAGCAGATGTAAGGTACAATGAAGATCCTATTATGCCAACGGTTTGAAAACTCAAATCAAACACAGCTTGTCACGGTTTTGCTTTTTAGAATGAAGCTCAAGAATTTTAATGTGAAAACCGAGTTTCCTGATTTTTTCCAGATTTTTCAGAAAGCTGTGTTGCTTCTCTTTTTCAGTCTGAGTTTTTTCTATCTGCTTCTTGGCTTCTCTATGGGAGAGAAAAGCTGCGGTTTTTAAACACAAGGTCCAACAGTCAAAAACCAAAGAATCAGCTAAGTATGGAAAATGATTTGCAAACAAAATATATTCTCCAACGGCTAATGATGAATTTATCCCAAAATATAAGGGATTTTGTTATCTTAAAAGATAACCCTTATCTTCCCATAGCCGTGAAGAGGTTTAAAGAGATTTTCAGCTTTTACCAAATCCGAAAATATAGTCATAGGAATCTTTTGATTTGGCAAATCTCCCAAACCTATTTTCGCAAATCTCCATAATATTTTCAAGAACTATCCTCTCCAGAAAAATAGCAATTTTGAAATTCAAAGAAAGTATTCTGGAGATCTTGGCCAACCAAAATGAATTTTCAAAAATAATCGGGTATGGCCACTGCAGTTCAGAAACACCCTAGGCACTCTGTTTGCAGGGTTGTTCGCAACTGGTGTTCTGAAGTACTTTAGTGCAAATACCGATTCAAGAGGTGTTTAAAATGATGTTTTCAATATTGGCATATTAACAAGAGTCTAATTAAATAAAACCTATATACCCAAGACTTCTTTGTTTTGAACCAGTCATCTTGTCCGAGATTTGTAGAGCTGCTGTGAACACCAAGGCCACCTTGTTTGCTGGGGTTGTTCTTGCATTGCTAGAGTTCAGGAACACGCTTTACAATCAACTGTCGAGATGGTGTTCTTGACTTAATATGAATCACCAAGTAAAACCTGTCTAGAAGACTTGTTCTCACATGTAGCAAACCATTAATACAATAAAGATCACAAACACCAGTTAGGCCTGTTTGGAGATCGTGTTCGGAGCAACATTACTTGGACAAATTTTTACACTTGGATTTGTTATCATCAAAACTAAATATAATCAACAAATTCCCCCTTTTTGATGATGACAAACCAAGTGACCATATTGACAAAATTTAAACGCGCTTAACAACGTTTAATGCTGATAGGGATCTGCTGATAGGGATCCTCTAGGTGCTAGGTCATATCTGGGATCCTCTAGGTGCTAGGTCATATCTGTCCATATGGTCTTATTCCCCTTTTGGCATCATTAAAAAGCATAAGCAACAGGAGTAATGCAAGAAAAGCAATATAGAGCATAAGGTGCAAGTAGCATTAATAAAGGGATATTGCATTAAAAACATTACAATGCCAAAAAACTGAGATGAGAGGAAACAAGAGAACAGCCTAGAGAATCAGGGAGCAGGGGGTGGTTTCGTTTGCAGAGGAGGGATGCTAGGGGCAAGAGTGGAGAGAAGTGCAAGTAAATCTTCATGGCGTTTGGCCGAGAGAGCTCGTTCCTCAGCAAGAGCAGCCTTGACAGCTGAGAGCTCATCCTTGAGGCGAGCATTGTCCTCAAGAACAGCCTCAACCTTGAAGGAAGGTTGCCCAGAAACAGGTGGTCGAGGTGGTCGACGACCCTGTTTGGAGACTGACCCTTCGCCAACCTCATAGCCACACCCTAGCAGAGTGTCAATCCCAATCTCATCAATGAGTTGGGCCGCCATTCTTCGTGTGAGCACTATCCCAAAGTGCTCAAGCACCCTTGTCAACAGAAACCCATAGCCAAGATCATGTGCCCGGGTGGTGTTCGTAATTCGCTCTATGTGGCGAATCATGATTGCAGGGAGGTTTACTGGTTCCTCCCGATCCAGTAGGTCCACCAGACATTGATCGAAGGCATTTGCTGAGTTTCGCCCTTGACCTCGCGGTATTATGTTCTTGATGGTGAACATAAACAGTAGTTGGTGCAGGGAGGTCATTTCACCCTTCTTAACCGAGAGGGGTGTTCTCAGGCCCTGTTTTTGACTAAGGCGTTTGGACACCTCTAAGAGCCTGGCTGTTTCCAGGGCAGTTTTGTCTTCCCTCACATACACAGCAAATCCACGAGAATGGATGCCCAGAATGTCACCAAGGGTGGCTGCATCAAAGGAGAAATGGCACTCATTGACAGCACTTGTCACCACCCCATTTGTGACAGAGCAGTTGGCATAGAACTCAGCCAACTCAGGCACAGAACACCCTTGCTGGGTGTTTGCAAACAACTCAAGCCAGCCTTGGGCTCGAAGCTTGTTCAAGAACACCCCCAGACCCTGTTCCTCGAAAAAGCTTACATTCACTACCTTCCCCCTGACGACATTGCGCTTCAGCAACTGCGCATGTTTGTCAGACATAGGAGAGGGAGTGAACTGCTTTGGGCGTTTAAGGACAGGAACAGAGGTGGTAGTTTCTGGTAGGGGGCTGTTCTGGGCTTTCGCTTGAGGGGTGTTTTGGCAGGAGAGGGCTTCACAGCAGGTTTATTGGTTGGTTTTGGAGGAGATTGTTCTTCAGAGGACTCGAAAAACACCGGTGTCCCCTGTTTGAAGGTGGTGTTCTCAGAGTCAGAACTCGAGAACCCTTCAGAAGAAGAAGAAATCTCCTCGATGATAGGAGCAGAGGGTTTGGAGGGACGATGAGAGGATTGAAACGCTAGCCTTGCAGATTTTCGAGAGGGCTTAGAGGATTGAGGAGAAGAGGGAGTTTGAGAGGGTTGAGACCTTGGTTGTGGCCTTGTTCTTGGCGTTCTGCTACGCCTAGCCACGATTTTCACCCTCTTCCTTTTCTCTCCAGTTTGAAAGTCTGGAGTGGAGATTTCAGCCTCAGGGAGAGAATTCTTCTCTAGACTCTCCTCTGACGACTCATTCGACTTCCCTTGGAAGTCGACATGCAGATCCTCCACAAACACACCTTCGACAGAGACAGCCCCTATTTCTGTCGCGGTGTCAGAGAACAACCCAGAAGAACAGGGCTCAATATTAAACCCTTCAGGGGTTTCCAAGAATTGTTCTTGAGACGCCGACTTTGTTCCCTCTGACTCAACTAAAATGGGACAGGCAATTGCCCCTACGAGGAACACCAATTCCCTTCCACATTCAAAGGGAATATCATCCATCCCCATTCCCACTGATTTTAGGGACAAGCGATTCAGGAACTTGAAAGGCTTGTAAAGAATTGGGCGAGGGGGAGCAGGGATTGAGGCTGCAAGAACGAGGGCTTTTGATTGAGAAGAGTTGTTGGAAGCCATTGTTGCTAGAAGAGAGAGATTAGGGTTTAAGGTGTTTGCAGGATGTTCGGTTTTTGCTTGAGGGTGAGATGAACGATAGTACTGAGAGCAGGGCATATAACGAGAGAGAGAGAGAGAGAGCAGCCGAATCTTTGAGAAGATTTCTTGATTTGCAACGGGTAGGAGCATTAACATCTTGTGCCTTGGGAAGGAAAGAAAACACACCGAGCAACCAAGGGGCGTACCTGTTCTCTGTATTATGCCTGTTCTTTGCTGTCTGATCTGATTCGACTGAATGGCATTAAGACGGCTCCAGTACATCCCCTTATGCTGTACTAAGTAGATAAGAGACAAAAAAAATGCACGCAATTCGGGTGTATGCAATCACATCCGTTATTAATAAAATTTGCAAACAAGGGGAGAGAACAGGGTGTAAAGGTTGATCTTACCAAACCCGGTTCATGTTATGAAAACAGGTATCTCAGGGTGTTCTCACCAACCCTAGTTCCAGTCTATTTCTTTCAAAATGATCTCTAGCGAGTGCCTTAGTGAATATATCAGCAATTTGATTTTCTATTGAGCAAAAATTCATAGAGATTAAACCCTTTTCAACATTATCTCTCAAGAAATGATGTCGAATGTCAATATGCTTTGTTCTTTTATGTTGACATGGATTTTTGGCAATGTTAATTGCACTTGTATTATCACAAAAGATAGGAATGCATCCAATGTCAACACAAAAGTCCTTAAGCTGTTGCCTTATCCACAACAGTTGAGCACAACATGAAGCTGCTGCAGTATATTCAGCTTCTGCTGCAGACATGGCAACTGAATGTTGCTTTTTGGTAGCCCAAGATACCAAACAAGGTCCAAGAAAGTGAGCCATACCTGAGGTACTCTTTCTATCAACTAGGAATCCAGCATAGTCAGTGTCAGCATATCCAACAAGATCAAAATTGCAACCTTTAGGATACCATAAAGCTAAATTGGGTGTATGTTTCAAATACCTTAGTATCCGTTTAACAGCCTTAAGATGAGTTTCCTTAGGGTTAGACTGAAAACGGGCACATAAACCAACACTAAAAACAATATCAGGTCTACTAGCGGTTAGGTATAAGAGTGACCCAATCATACCCCTATAGAGTTTCTCCTCAACTGAGGGACTCCCATCATCCATAACCAACTTGGTTGAAGGAGAAATAGGAGTGTCTATGGGTTTGGATGACTCCATCCCAAAACACTTAAGTAACTCCTTGATATACTTTTGCTGATGGATCATGGTGCCGTTTGGAGTTTGCTTGATTTGTAAGCCTAAGAAAAAATTAAGCTCACCCATCATGCTCATCTCAAACTCACTCCTTATCATATTTGAAAATTCATTGCATAAATCATGATGAGTTGCACCAAATATAATATCATCAACATATATTTGGACAATCAAAAAATGTTCCCCCTTAGATTTTAGAAACAAGGTATTGTCTACCTTGCCTCTTCTAAAATCATTTTCAAGTAAAAAAATTGACAACCGATCATACCAAGCTCTTGGAGCTTGTTTTAAACCATAAAGTGCCTTGTCAAGTTTAAAAACATGATTTGGAAAATCACCATTTTCAAAACCAGGGGGTTGTTTGACATACACCTCTTCTTTAAGGTATCCGTTTAGGAATGCACTTTTAACATCCATTTGATATAGCTTGATTTTCATATGAGCTGCAAAGGCTATTAAGATTCGAATAGCCTCAATTCTAGCAACTGGTGCAAAGGTTTCTTCATAGTCGATCCCTTCTTCTTGATTGTATCCTTGTACAACCAGCCGTGCCTTGTTCCTAGTGACTGTTCCTGACTCATCCAGTTTGTTTCGGAACACCCACTTGGTTCCAATGATTGTTCTCTCTGCAGGTTTAGGTACAAGGTGCCATACTTTGTTTCTCTCAAATTGATGAAGCTCTTCTTGTATAGCCGTGATCCAATCTGAATCTGCAAGGGCTTCATTCACACTTTTTGGCTCAATGTTAGAAAGAGAAGCATAGAAAGCACAAAAATTCTTTAGTTTAGATCTAGTTTGCACTCCAGTATTAATATCTGACAAGATTTGATCAAGAGGGTGCGAACTATGGTGCTTCCATGGTCGTGGAGTAAGAGGATCCACAGACCCATGCTCTACTCTAGTCGTAACAAAATGCTTACGATCATCTCCCGAGCCTGTTTCTGCACATGTTTGTAAGTCTATTCCTGAAGAACACGGTTCCGAACAGGGTTCAGTGGTGTTTTCCCCTGTTTGGTGTTCACCTTGCCTGCTGTTCTGAGGAACACCTTCAGGAGTTGTTTTCTCCATGGTGTTCTTACCTCGTTTATCTTGGAGCAACACTTCTTTTCGAACAAGACCTAATTCAAGTTCATCTTCCTGTGCATCATTCTCACTCAACACGTTAGATTCATTAAAAAGCACATGCACACTTTCCTCAACACACAAGGTTCTTTTGTTAAAGATTTTGTATGCCTTGCTGTGAGAAGAATAGCCAAGGAATATTGCCTCATCACTCCTAGGGTCAAATTTTCCTAAGGCATCCTTCCCATTATTATGCACAAAACACCTACAACCAAATGTCCTTAGGTGCGTAATATTGGGTTTTCTGCCCTTGAAAAGTTCATAAGGAGTTTTGCTCAAAATGGGTCTGATCATGCATCTATTTATAATGTAACATGAGGTGTTCAATGCTTCTGCCCAGAAATACCTAGGAAGACCACTAGCTATAAGCATTGTTCTGGTCATGTCTTCCAGGGTTCGATTTTTGCGCTTAACCACCCCATTTTGTTGGGGTGTTCTTGGGGCTGAGAAGTTATGATCAACACCATGTTCATTACAATAGTTAATAAAACTTGCATTTTCAAACTCAGTTCCATGATCAGATCTCAAGCTAATTAAAGAGTGTCCTACTCTCTTTTCAACCTTTTTGAGAAAGGCAATAAAATTCTCAAAGGTTTCATCTTTGGATGCCAAAAACAAGGTCCAAGTAAATCGAGAGTAATCATCCACTATAACAAGCACATACTTTTTCCCACCTCTACTAGTTACCCTCATGGGACCACACAAATCAATGTGTAATAATTCTAGAGGTCGAGTAGTGCTTACACATTTTTTCGATTTAAAAGAAGATCTGACTTGTTTTCCTTTTGCACAAGCTTCACATACCTTGTCATCATTAAATTTGATGGAAGGTAGTCCAATAACTAGGTCTTTTGAAACAAGTTTATTTAACAAGGATAAGCTTACATGACCTAGTCTCTTGTGTCATAGCATTATATCATCATTTAATGCATTTAAACAAGTCAGATTATTTTGGGGAAGAGTGGAAATACAAACTTTATAAACATTTTGACATCGCTTCCCCCTCAACACAACATCTCCTGTGTCGTCATTCACAACCAAGCAACGTGTTTTTGAAAACAGTACTAGGTTGTTCTTGTCACACAGTTGGGACACACTTAGCAAATTGTGCTTTAACCCATTAACTAAGTGCACATTATCAATTGAGTGGGAGAGAGTTTTACCAATATTACCTATACCGACAATTGTCCCAGACTTGCCGTTTCCAAATGCTACACTCCCACCATTCAGAGCTGTAAGTGAGAGAAGGTTTGAACTTTCACCAGTCATGTGCCGTGAACACCCACTGTCAACAAACCACAAATGCCTGTTTCCAAGGGTGTTAGTGGGGTTGTTCGTAAGGTTGTTCTCTCTCACTTCAGCCTGCAAAACAAATCACGGGTTAGTTTTGGGAACCCAGATCCACTTGGTCCCATTCTTTTAGACATGTAAAGCTCATCTTTTCTAATCCAGATTTGTTTCACATACCTTTCATTCTTTTCATTGGCATGTTTTCTTAAAGGGCAAGTGTATCTATAATGACCCATTTTGGCATAATGAAAGCAAACAATGTTTTCAGGTAATCCCACATACTTTCTGTGAATTGGGTAGACTGTTCGTTTAGGCTTATACCCAAGTCCCTTTTTGTTTCGACTGTGGTGAGTGTTTAACCAATCAAGGGCTTGTGAGGACTCGTTCCAGCGCTTGGTTGTGGTAAGCTCGTTTTCCAGTTTTTCTATATCAGCATGCAAACCTTTGTTCTCCCTGAGCAAGGACTCAACCATTCCTTCTACCTCAAAGAGTTTTTCCTCCATTCGAGAATAATCTCCTTCTTTTATAAAGAGGTTTTCTTTGAGCAAGTTAATATTCTCATGTAAACCGAGGTTTTTATTTTTAAGGATTTCATTTTCAAGTTCTAGGTCACGAACTTCTCTTTTTAGATCAGCACAAGTGTCTATCAAATTATATAGAAGTTCTTCTAAAGTAGCTTTGTTAAGACCATGTACCTTGCTCTTGAGATCTGAGAGGCTGATTGTTGATTCATCATCTGAATCTGAATCACTTTGTGCCATAAGTGCTACGACCCCTTCTTCAGCTTCAGATTCTCCTTCATCCTCAGAGGAATCTCCCCAAGCAGCCAGCATAGCTTTCGAGAATCGCTTGCCCAGATTGTTTACAGGGTGTTTTCGAACCTGTTTTCGAGGGTGTTCGGGCGTCTGATCTTCTCGAAGCAGAGGGCAATTTTTGACTAAGTGATCTGGTTTGCCGCACTTGAAACACCCTGTGAGCTGTTCTTTGGAGGTGTTTCTGGACTTGCTGAAGTCTTTTCTTTTGTTGTTTTCCTTGACCTTTTTGAAGAATTTCTTGAATTTTCTGGACATTAGGGCCATTTCTTCATCTTCAAGGTCAGAGTCAGTGTCCTCATGTGCTTTCAAGGCAAGCCCACGATCCTTCTTTTGCTCCTCTCTTTGCTGTGAGTTCTTTCGGAGTTCATAGGTCTGGAGATTACCAATCAACTCGTCGAGGGTGATCTGGTTCATGTCTTTAGCCTCTTGGATGGCTGTTACTTTGGCCTCCCACGTGCGAGGTAAAATTCTGAGGATTTTCCTCACCAACTCTTCAGTGGTGAAAGATCTTCCCAGGGATTTTAACTCGTTCGTGATGTGGGTGAACCGTGTATACATGTCCATCACAGTTTCATGATCACCCATATCAAACAACTCATATTGTCACATAAGTAGCTCAATTCTAGATTGTTTAACTTGACTCGTACCTTCATGAGCAACTTGCAAAGCATTCTAGATAGCTTGGGCTGATTCACACTCAGAGATGCGAGTGTATTCATCGGGTCCTAGGCCAAAATATAGAAGCTTTTTGGCCTTGGCATTTTTCTCCATTTTCTTGTAGTCCTCGGCATCAAACTCTCTGCATTCCTTGGGAACCTTCTTACCATCTTCAAGCACCTTGGTGGGAACAAGGGGCCCGTTCTTGATGAGCATCCATAATTCATAATCTTCTGCCTGAATATAGTTCTCCATCCTATTCTTCCACCAACTATAATGTTGGCCGTTGAAATAGGGTGGACGAGTAATGGATTGCCCTTCAAGAATTCCTTGTGGGGTACTCATCTTCAGAATCTCTCAAGGTGTTAACCTTTTGTAAGAGAACCTGCTCTGATACTACTTGTTGAGTTCGTGAGTATACAACCACAAGAGGGGGGTGAATTGTGGTGTCTGATTTTCGCGTTGTAAATAACAAACACCCTCACAGAGGTTGTTCTCAAATGACAAACACCCTGATAGCTTGTTTGCACGGGGTGTTCTCAAATATTGCAGATGCGAAAATCACCAAGATAAATGCGGAAAATAAAGCACACACACAATTTTTACGTGGAAAACACCTCTAGCCCAACTGAGGTGTGAAAAACCACGACCTACCTCGTGTAGGATTTAACCACTTTCACTAACGGGCTTCACACGTTACAAATGTAACACACCTTGTTACAACTTGCAACCACGTAACCTTCTTCCCAAAGACAGGTTACACCACGTCCAACCTTCGCAAGATTAGACACGTCCAAGTCCACACGACTAGGACACACTCACTTTTCTGATCCAAGATCAGGGTTACAAACACCTTACAGGGGGTGCTTCTCACTAAGCAGATGTAAGGTACAATGAAGATCCTATTATGCCAATGGTTTGAAAACTCAAATCAAACACAGCTTGTCACGGTTTTGCTTTTCAGAATGAAGCTCAAGAATTTTAATGTGAAAACCGAGTTTTCTGATTTTTTCCAGATTTTTTAGAAAGCTGTGTTGCTTCTCTTTTTCAGTCTGAGTTTTTTCTATCTGCTCCTTGGCTTCTCTATGGGAGAGAAAAGCTGCGGTTTTTAAACACAAGGTCCAACGGTCAAAAACCAAAGAATCAGCTAAGTATGGAAAATGATTTGTAAACAAAATATATTCTCCAACGGCTAATGATGAATTTATCCCAAAATATAAGGGATTTTGTTATCTTAAAAGATAACCCTTATCTTCCCATAGCCGTGAAGAGGTTTAAAGAGATTTTCAGCTTTTACCAAATCCGAAAATATAGTCATAGGAATCTTTTGATTTGGCAAATCTCCCAAACCTATTTTCGCAAATCTCCATAATATTTTCAAGAACTATCCTCTCCAGAAAAATAGCAATTTTGAAATTCAAAGAAAGTATTCTGGAGATCTTGGCCAACCAAAATGAATTTTCAAAAATAATCGGGTATGGCCACTGCAGTTCAGAAACACCCTAGGCATCCTGTTTGCAGGGTTGTTCGCAACTGGTGTTCTGAAGTACTTTAGCGCAAATACCGATTCAAGAGGTGTTTAAAATGATGTTTTCAATATTGGCATATTAACAAGAGTCTAATTAAATAAAACCTATATACCCAAGACTTCTTGTTTTGAACCAGTCATCTTGTCCGAGATTTGTAGAGCTGCTGTGAACACCAAGGCCACCTTGTTTGCTGGGGTTGTTCTTTGCATTGCTAGAGTTCAGGAACATGCTTTACAATCAACTATCGAGATGGTGTTCTTGACTTAATATGGAATCACCAAGTAAAACCTGTCTAGAAGACTTATTCTCACATGTAGCAAACCAGTTAATACAATAAAGATCACAAACACCAGTTAGGCCTGTTTGGAGATCGTGTTCGGAGCAACATTACTTGGACAAATTTTTACACTTGGATTTGTTATCATCAAAACTAAATATAATCAACAAAGAGTTTTATACGTTGCCCTTAGAACACTGCAGACCTGATTGTGCAAACTGTTCTGAGCAGTGTTCTGAGTTAGCACAAGAAATTCCTTCAAGGTGAGTATTAAGTCAAGATCTTCTAATTGGCATATTAACAAGAATCTAGATGAATACAACTAGTAATTAACTCTAAGACTCTTGTGATCCTTTGACCTCCTTGATGTCGTGCATACATATTCACTTTGAAGTTCCACGCTTCTTCGAACTGTTCTCCAGGGTATTTGCCACCATCTCAACACACAATTCTAGCACACTACTCAAGCATAGCATGCTAGCATATTGACTGGTACAATTGGGTTATTATCATTAAAACCTTACACATGATCATTTCAACAAATTCCCCCTTTTTAATGATGACAAACCAAGTAACCATCAAAGTGTGACAAAGTAAAGGGCAAAAACATTGGTGCCAAAATAGTAATTTAAGGAGTCCAATGCACACACGAGAGAAAGCAAGAGTAGGAGTCGGCTTAAAACAGGCAGACCAATCAAGGCATGGTCATACTTATCTTCCCCCTTTTGACATCATCGAAAAGGTCGAGGGAACCATCTGTATAAATTCAGTAGG
This sequence comes from Carnegiea gigantea, assembly GCA_029747015.1. NCBI lineage: Eukaryota > Viridiplantae > Streptophyta > Magnoliopsida > Caryophyllales > Cactaceae > Carnegiea > Carnegiea gigantea. The sequence continues at coordinate 142,707 of JAKOGI010000284.1, forward strand.
GATGCACCCACCGCCATGTGTAATGAGGGAAAATAACAGCGATACAATTCAAGTATATGGTACATAATGATATTGGCCATCCCAATCACGCACAAACAAATAACATAGGCACAAGCAAAGGTATAGCATACATGCATAAACCATCTAAGAATAGCCATATACCATTAGTAGTCACATACATAATCAAGTGTTTGAAAAATAGTGTGGGAAACAAGGAAAGGAACAGGTTCAGGTACAGGAAGGTGGATAAGGGAATTTGGCTGTGAGGGCAAGAAAGGCACTCAGCAAATCCTCGTGATGTTTGGCATTGAGAGTCTTTTCCTCTATAAGCACCTGCTTTTCTTCAGCTATCTCCCCTTTCAATGTAATCTAGTCCTGCAATAGTGTATCAATTGTGAGAGCGATGGATGTGGAGGCTTCACTGGAAACAGGTTCAAGTGGTATTTGGAGCCCCTGTTCTGAAATTGCACTGCAGCCTTTTATCACTTGGAAACCACACCCAATCAACGTGCTGTTGCCAATCTCATCACTAACCTGAAAGCCTATTCTCTTTTGCAAGTGAATCCCAAGTTTCTCAAACACTGACTTTAGTAAGAATCCATACCGCATGTCATGATCTTTAGATGTTTTGACAATTCTCCCAATATGGCTAATCGTGATTACAGGCAAGTTAATTTGCTCAACCCTATCCAACATATCAGTGTAGCACATGTCCTTAGGATCAGCAAGGTTGCTTCCCTGACCTCGGGGAACGATGTTCTTAATGACAAACCAAAATAACAATCGATGCAATGACATCAGTTCCCACTTTTGCACAGATCAGGACTCAGTTAGGTGGGGTTTTGGGGCTAGCTTGCGGGTCAATTCCAACAACCGCTCATCACCAAACACACTCTTGTCCTCATGAACATACACATCAAAACCATCAGAAGGTACCCCAAGCATTTCACCTAACTTCTTAGCATCAAACCGTAGGTCATAATCATTAGCTGTGCTTGTCACCACTCATTGGTGACAACACAGTTTGCATAAAACTTAGCCAAGTCTGGAACTAACCATCCTTTCTTAGTATCAGTGAATAGGTCTAACCATCCTTGAGCTTCCAACTTTTCTAAGAACACCCCTAGCCTCTGTTCCCGAAAGTATGACACCTTAACTACTTTCCCTCGAGTCACAGATTTATAAAGGAAATGCTCATATCTCTCAGCAAGTGTCATAGTTTTTCTAATTTTCTTCTTCTTGGGTACATTAGATTCTTTAACCAGTTCAGATACTTATTCTGGGGCAGCCCATTTTTGCGCAGGTTTCTTGGACGGAACTGGTTTGAAGAGTGTTTTGGTGGGTGTTAGGGGACTTGGTTGGAGCAGTTCGTTTGAATCTACAAAATTAGTTCATCCTCATCACTATCCTTAGCATCTTTAACAACAAATTCATTATCAACATGCTCAACATCATAATCCTTTGACTCCCTAACTGATTCGGCCTCATTCCCCCTTAATCCAGACTCAACCACAACCGGATCATACACCACAATCTCTCAACCCAGAATTGGGTGTACCAAAGGTACCATTGTCGGGTTCAAGTCTACTAATCTTGAGTCTAAGCTCTTCAAGAACCCAAAAATGGAGGGAATAATCGAAAAAGAAGGTAAGGGAGGGTTTCCCATACCAATCCAGATCATTTATGGTAATGAAGGTGCCAGTGATGTTCTCTCAGAACTCATCCCAATTCTGCCCCATTTTCTTACTAGTTGGTCTCATAGTGATCTTGGGTGAGAAGTCTTGTGCTTGGAAGATGCTTGTCCGCCACGAGTTCTTGCCATTGAGGATTTGAGGATTTGAGGTGATTTAGGGTTTTGAAGGGGTTTAAGGAAGGAGAGGAAAATCGGGTTCTTCGTGGAGAGAGAGAGATGGATGGATGGGTTATGGAGAGTGTTGCTTTCGAGAGTACACAACCACAAGAGGGGGGTGAATTGTGGTGTCCGATTTTCGCAATATGCTGGCAAACAGTCTTAGACCCTGTTCACTCAGGCTGTTCCTGAGATATGCAGAACCGAAAATCCAACAAAATTGAATGCGGAAATAATGGACACAGGATTTTTACGTGGAAAACACCTCCAGCCCAACTGAGGTGAAAAACCACGACCTACGCGTGTAGGATTTACACACTTCACTAAACGGGCTAATCACGTTATAATAGTAACACACCTTGTTACAAATTATAACCCACGTAACCGTCTTCCGTAAGACAGGTTACCCCACGTCCAAAATCCCCTTGATTTGGACACACACTCAACTCACTTTTGTGAAAGAAGAATATAAAGAAAAACACCCTATTACAATGCTTCTCAACTAAGCTAATATAGGGCATAATGAAGTCCTACTATGCCAACTTTGAAAGCTCAAATAACTCACTCACTAGACACGGTTTTCTTTTGAAACTTTTAAGCTCATGAACACTGAATTTCTGCCTTTGAAAACCGATGCTTCTGAGTTGTAAGAATCGACTTTATATAGTGCTTGGTGAAAACAATTCCTCAAATTTTTGGAAACCAAAATTTCTAAAGGAGATAGAGTCCTTTAACCGCAAGGGGTGAGGTAACATGAGCTGGCAAGAATTCCTTAATTGCTTAAGGCGGTGATTCTTCAGCAACACGGTTTCATCCTTTAGCCCATGATTTTCTCAACAACCTTATCCACTTGCCAAAAGTTGAAGATTCTTCTTATTCAAAAAGATTTTGCAAATCCCCTTGGATTTTGATAACCGTTTTAGGGTAAGGGGTAAGATACTATATAAAAAAAATCTTGCTTGCAAATCTTGGAGAAGCTGCCCAAAATCAGAGAGAGAAAAATCGTGTGAAATCGTTTTTCGCAGCTTAATTTGGAAACACCCTGACCACCCTACTTCCAGGATTGTTTTGAAAGGTGATCCGAAATATTTTCCAAAAAGCAAAATCGTTTCAAGTAAGTGGTAAATTAAGACTTTCTAATTGGCATATTAACAAGAGTCTAAAAATATAAAATCCAAATCAAATCAAGACATCTTATTGTAACGACCAGTCATCTTGTAAAGAGCCAATTTGCTGCTTCAAACTCTTCACAGGCCCTGTTTCTCACGGCTGCACTTATATCGCTGACTTGAGTACCTGTTCTTAGTCAACCATTAGTCAAGCAAGTTTAAGACATTGAGAACAGCAGTAAGAACCTACTTGGAGAGCCTGTTTGGAACAACAACAACACTGGGATTTGTTATCATCAAAACCTTATACATCATAACAATTTCCCCCTTTTTGATGATGACAAACCAAGTGACCATATTGACTTTCAAGGACAAATGAAGTGTTGGTGCCAATCATTCATAGAATCGATAATTCACATGAAACAGCTAGTATCGAAAAATTGTAAATTGTAAGAGAATCAACGTGTCCATGGCAAAACTAAAACAATATTGGTCATCCTATCTTCCCCCTTTTGGTATCATTAAAAAGGAAGGGCAAACAGTCAAACAGAGAGTGTTTGCTATCACCACCACTTGGGTAATGAAGGAAAGTCAACATGCGATACACTCAAGTGTTTTGATACGGTAATGAGATTGGCCATCCTAGTCACACACAAGCAATTCTCAACCAAAAAAAGCAAGCAAGGCAAAGCCAATCAAAACAAGATAACCTGTTATTCGCCAAAAGAGTGCAACATAGAGTACAAACAAGCAAGAGAGGACAACCAAGAGAAGTGAGAACAGGCTATGAGAACAGCGTATGGGGGGGATCAGGGAGCAGGAGGGGAAAATTTTGCTGAGAAGGAAGAGAGAAGGGCAAGGAGATCTTCATGACGCTTGGCATTTAGAGCTTTTTCCTCGTCCAGGGCAGCCTTCGCAGTAGTAAGCTCAGCACTTAGTCGAGAGTTTTCTTCCAGAGCAGCCTCAATCTTGACTGAGGAACTGCCAGAAACAGGAGGACGGGGTGTTCTGGTCCCCTGTTCTGAGGCAGATCCCTCAATCAACGTGTATCCACACCCTATGAGAGTGTTGCTCTCGATCTCATCAATGAACTGAGCTCCCACCTTCTTCTCCAGTGTTACCCCAAAGTGCTCAAAAACACTAGTCAGGAAGAAACCATACCCAAGGTCATGTTCCCTGGAGGTGTTTGCAATTCTTGCAATATGTCGAACCATGATGGCAGGAAGGTTGATTTGCTCTTCCCTGTCCATCAGATCCATAAGACACTGATCCATGGCATCGGCAAGATTTCGACCCTGGCCCCTGGGGATGACATTTTTGATAATAAACCAAAATATTAACTGATGAAGAGATATCATATCCCCTTTCTTCACTGACTGGGTTGTTTGCAGGCTTGGTTGCTGGCTGAATTTTTGGGAAAGCTCCAGCAGCCGAGCTGTCCCAAGAACAGTCTTATCTTCCCTCACATAGACATCAAAGCCCGTGGAGGGAATCCCCAAAATTTCCCCTAATATCTTCGCATCAAAGCGAAGCTGCTTCCCATTAACAGTACTTGTCACCACTCCTTCGGTGACAGTGCAGTTGGCGTAAAACTGTGCCAACTCGTGGACAGAACACCCCAACTAGGTGTTTGTAAATAGTTCAAACCACCCCTGTGCACGCAGCTTGTGCAGGAACACCCCAAGACCCTGTTCCTTAAAATACTTGACCTTGATGATTTTGCCCCTGACTACCCGTCTCTGAAGCAGTTGGGTCAGTTTGGCTAAAATTGCAGACGGGGTTGACTTCTTGGCTCTGTTAGGCTGGGGCTCAGTAGGGGTGTCTTGTGTGGAGGCGTGTTTGAGAGAGGCTTTTCGCTTGGGGGTTTTTGTGGGTGATGATTTGGAGGGTACAGTGGAGGCTGGTTTGGGTGCAGGCAGAGGCTTGTCCTCTGAGGACTCTAAGAACACGGGAGTGCCCTGTTTGAAGGAGGTGTTCTCAGTGTCACTATCAGAGGAAGGCTCAGAAGAGGAATCAATTTCCTCAACAACAGGAGAAGGCTGTTTAGCAGGACGAGACGTGGATTGAAAAGCAATTCGGGCTGATTTTCTGGTTGGCCTGGTAGTGGGTTTGGCCGGAGAGAAAATTTGTGGTTTTGGTTTGACAGGGGTTTCAGTCTTTGCGGGTTCTTCAGTTTGACCGCTTTTAGACCTTGATGGTGGTCTTGTTCTTGGCATTCTAGTGCGCCTAGCCACAATTTTATACCTTTTGCGTTTCTCACCGGTTTGTGGTATCAGTGTGGCTTGTTCAGTCTCGACAGGAGACTCCTCCAGTTGACCACTACTTCCCCCTACTTCTTTTGACAAATCTTCTCCTAGGTCATCCCTAAAAATCTCAGACCTTGTTTCAGCCCCTGTTTCCTGCTCTGGAAACAGCCCGAAAGAATTGATGTCATCCAGGCCATGTTCAAACAAAAAGAGTTCATCTGTAGCCCCAATTTCTCTACCAGATGCCCAAAAAGGTTCTTGAGGTTCTCCAGACTTCTGACATACACTCGATTTACCAAACAGAACTAAATCCCACCCAAATTTATAGGGAATATCTTCCAATTTTAGACCTACTGTTCTGAGGTCTATGCTTTTCAGAAATCCAAAAGGTTTATAAAGAATGGGGCGAGATGGTTCAGTAGATTTACCTTCCATGAAAGCCGCCAGAAATTGCGTGGGAGTAAACAGGGCTGTGGCTGTTTGCAAAGCTGTGCTTCGTGACTGGTTGCCCTGGGTCAAGGACACGGAACTTGTGGTGCTGATGGGGGACGCCATTTTTCAGAGGGAGGAGAGAGATTAGGGTTTCTCGAATGGAATTTCAAAGTAAGAAGAATTATGGTGGAGGTGAGAGAATGAAGCAAGTTTAAAGAAAGCTTTAAAGAGGAGAGGCGTGCAAGATCTTTTAAAGATTTTGCCTGTTTTGCAACGGGCTTTATCATTAAATCTGGCCGCGCACGCCTCGGGAAGATGTGAAGCAAATCTCAGCTAGTTGCACACATTTGACAAACAAGAGGCGTACCTGTTCCTGGTGCTTGTTCTTAAGGTTACTTGCTCGGTAACATGGGACAATAAGGGCAATCTCATTAGACCTCAACGAGTGTCAGCAGGTTGCAAACCTCACAAATGCTAGACATAGCACAGAAATTGATGGCAAACAAATATTGTAACATATTGAACCTGTAGCTTTTGAATATTGCCAACAGGGAGAGAGAACAAGATGGTCAAGTTATTCTAATTAAACCTAGTTCGAGTCTATTCCTTTATATTATTCTCTGCTTAGTGCCTTGGTGAATATATCAGCAATTTGATTTTCAGTGGCACAAAAATGCATTGAGATAACTCCTTTTTCAATATTGTCTCTTAAAAAATGATGACGAATGTCAATATGTTTTGTTCTTTTGTGTTGACATGGATTTTTGGCAATGTCAATTGCACTTGTATTGTCACAATAAGTAGGAATGCATCCTATGTCAACACAAAAATCCTTGAGTTGTTGCCTTATCCATAATAACTGAGCACAACCGGATGCAGCTGCCACGTATTCAGCTTCTGTTGTGGACAAGGCAACAGAGAGTTGTTCCTTGGTTGCCCAAGATACCAAACAAGGTCCAAGAAAGTGAGCCATACCTGAGGTGCTTTTTCTATCAACCAAGAAACCTGCATAATCAGCATCAGCATACCCAACAAGATCAAAGTTGCAACCTCTAGGATACCACAAGGCTAGATCAGGTGTATGTTTTAAATATCTTAAAATCTGTTTAACAGCCTTTAGATGAGTTTCTTTAGGGTTAGACTGAAAACGTGCACATAGACCAACACTGAAAACAATGTCAGGTCTACTAGCCGTTAGGTATAGGAGTGACCCTATCATGCCCCTATAGGATTTCTCCTCAACTGAGGGACTACCATCATCCATTACCAACCTGGTTGAGGGAGAGATGGGAGTATCAATGGGCTTGGCCGACTCCATCCCAAAACACTTAAGTAACTCCTTGACATACTTTTGTTGATAGATCATGGTGTCGTTTGAAGTTTGCTTGATTTGCAAGCCTAAAAAGAAATTAAGCTCACCCATCATGCTCATTTCAAACTCAGTCCTCATCATTTTTGAAAATTCGTTGCACAAATCATGATGAGTTGCACCAAATATGATGTCAGTGACATATACTTGGACAATCAACAAATGTTCCGCCTTAGATTTTAGAAACAAGGTATCATCTACCTTGCCTCTTTTAAAATCATTTTCCAATAAGAAACTTGATAACCGCTCATACCAGGCTCTAAGAGCTTGTTTTAAACCATAAAGTGCTTTGTTAAGTTTGAAAACATGGTTAGGAATTTCATCACTTTCAAAACCGGGGGGTTATTTGACATACACTTCTTCTTTAAGGTATCCATTTAGAAACGCAATTTTGACATTCATTTGATACAACTTGATCTCCATGTGGGCTGCAAAGGCTATCAAGATTCGAATGGCCTCCATCCTTGCAACAGGTGCAAAGGTCTCTTCATAATCAATTCCCTCTTCTTGGTTGTAGCCTTGAACCACTAGCCGGGCCTTGTTCCTAGTAACTGTTCCGCACTCATCAAGCTTGTTATGGAATACCCACTTGGCTCCAATGATTGTTCTATCCTCTGGCCGTGGCACAAGGTGCCATACCCTGTTCCTTTCAAACTGATGGAGTTCTTCTTGCATGGCTGTGACCCAATCTGAATCTGGAAGAGCGTCATTAATATTCTTTGGCTCAATTTTTGAGAGAAAAGCATAAAAGCACAGAAATTTTTGAGCCTAGATCTAGTTTGAACTCCTGCATTAATATCAGACAAAATTTGATCAAGAGGATGTGAACTTTAGTATTTCTATGATCATGGTGAAAGTGGGTTCACAGACACGCTCTCCATCCTAGCTGGAATACTCGGTGAAACAGGTTCAGAACCTGTTCTCGAGCCTGTTTGGGAACTTGTTCCTGAATTTATCCCTGAAGGATTCGGCTGATGTTGTCCCAAACAAGGTTCCACCCTGTTTCCCCCTGTTTGGTTCACACCTTGCTTACTTTCCTTAAGAATAGCCTCAGACCTTGATTCCTCAGTGGCTTCCTTACCTTGTTCATCCTGGAGCAGCAAGTCTTTTCTAACAAGACCTAGTTCAAGGTCCTCCTCCTGTGCATCATTCTCACTTAGAGAGTTAGTTTCATCAAAAAGCGCATGCACACTTCCTTCAACACACAAGGTTCTCTTATTAAACACTTTGTATGCCTTACTATGCGAGGAGTAACCAAGCAATATTGCTTCATCACTCCGTGGATCAAATTTCCCTAAGGTATCCTTTCCATTATTATGCACAAAACATTTACAACCAAAAACTCTCAAATGCAGAATATTAGGTTTTCTTTCTTTGAGGAGCTCATAAGGAGTTTTGTTAAGAAGAGGTCTAATCATGCATCTATTTATAATGTAACATGATGTGTTTAAGGCTTCAGCCCAAAAATTTCTAGGAAGACCACTAGCAACGAGCATTGTTCTAGTCATGTCATCTAGAGTACGATTTTTGCATTCTACAACCCCGTTCTGTTGGGGTGCTCTTGGGGCTGAAAAATTATGATCAACACCGTGCTCTTTATAATAGTCAATAAGGCTTGAATTTTCAAATTCTGTACCATGATCAGACCTTAGGCACACCAAAGAGTATCCTATCCTCTTTTCAGTCTTTTTAATAAAAGCAAGAAATTTTTCAAAAGTTTCATCTTTAGAAGCCAAAAACAAGGTCCAAGTGAAACAAGAGTAGTCATCCACTATCACAAGCACATACCTCTTACCACCTCTACTCATGATCCTCATTGGACCACAGAGATCCATATGTATCAATTCAAGAGGTCGAGTAGTGCTTACACACCTTTTAGATTTAAATGAATTTCTGACTTGTTTGCCTTTGGCACACGCATCACATACCTTGTCATCATTGAATTTGATGGAAGGTAAGCCAACCACTAAGTCTTTGGTTACAAGTTTGTTCAAAGTGAGTAACTTGCATGACCTAGTCTTTTGTGCCAAAGCATAACATCATCACTTAAAGCACTCAAACAAGTCAAATTATTTTGGGGAAGAGTAGAAATACACACTTTATAAACATTTTTGTGTCGCTTCCCCCTCAACACAACATCTCCTGTGTTCATATTTACAACCAAGCAACGTGTTGGAGAGAACACTACTAGGTTGTCTTTGTTACACAGTTGGGACACACTTAGCAAGTTGTGTTTTAATCCATCCACAAAATAAACAATGTCAATTGAATGGGAGAGTGACTCACCTATCTTACCTATACCGACAATTATCCCGGATTTGCCATTTCCAAATGCCACACTCCCTCCTTCTGAAGCTGTAAGTGAGAGAAAATTGAATTTTTCATTAGTCATATGCCTCGAACACCCACTGTCAACATACCACAGCTGCTTGTTCCCTAGGTTGTGTCCTGCGCTGTTTGCTGGGTGGTTTTCTCTCACTTCAGCCTGCAAAACAGACCAGAGGTTAGTTTTGAGAACCCAGATCCACTTGGGTCCCATTCCTTTAGACGTACAAATCTCATCTTTCCTAACCCATATTTGTTTTACATAAGCTGTGTTCCTTTTAATGGCATACTTTCTCGAGGGACAAGTATAACGATAATGACCCGTTTTACCACAGTGATAACATACAATGTTCTCAGATAATCCTACGTATTTTCTATTCACTGGGTAGGTCATCTTAGGCACAAAACCTAGTCCTCTTTTATTTCGACTATGATGTGTGTTTAACCATTCAAGCACCCTTGAGGACCTGTTCGAGAGCTTGTTTGTAACAAGGTCTAATTCCATTTGTTTTATTTTCTCAAGCAAGTTTTTGTTTTCTTCCAGCAAAGATTCGACCTTTCCTTTTAAGTCAAGAGATTCCTTTTCCAGCTCAGTCAGATTAATGGAACAAGTCTCTTCTTTTATGAGTAGAGTCTCTTTAAGCACATTAATGTTTTCATGCAAGGCAAGTGTCTCTTTGTCAATTTCAAGTTTTTCCAATTTAAGAGTTTCATTTTCAAGTTCTAGGTCACGAGCATCCCTTTTTAATTCAGCACATATATCCATTATAATGTACACTAATTCCTCAAGAGTTGATTTATTTAGACCAAGTACCTTGTTCTTGAGTTGAGTCAGATTATCTGTTGATCCATCATCTGAATCAGTGTCACTTCTTGCCATGAGTGCTACATCAGCTTCCTCGGCTTCAGACCTTTCCTCATCCTCGCTTGAATCACCCCAAGCTGCGAGTATAGCTTTTGAGAATCGTTTCGCTGAGCTGCTTACACCCTATTTCCTCCCCAGTTTTCCAGGGTGTTCGGGTTCTTATTCCTCCTTGTGTAGTGGGCAGTTTCTCACAATGTGGTCTAGCTTGCCACACTTGAAGCATCCAGAGAACTGTTCCCGAGAGGTGTTTCTGCCTTTGCCAAAGTCCTTCCTTTTGCTGTTTTCTTTAACTTTCTTGAAGAACTTCTTAAATTTTTGAGTTATCATAGCAATTTCCTCCTCATCAGAATCAGAATCATCTTCTAAGGCCTTTAGAGCAAGACCTCGATCTCTCTTTGTCTCATCTTTCTGCTGGGAATTTTTTCTAAGTTCATATGTTTGGAGATTTCCAATCAGCTCATCTAGGGTGATCTTGTTCATGTCCTTAGCTTCTTGGATGGCCGTTACTTTCGCTTCCCAAGAATGAGGTAAAATTCTTAGGATTTTCCTCACCAATTCTTCAGTGGTGAAGGATTTTCCCAGGGATTTCAACTCATTCGTTATGTGAGTGAAGCGAGTGTACATGTCCATCACACTTTCACGATCACCCATCTCAAACAGCTCATATTTTCTCATAAGCAATTCAATCCGGGATTGCTTTACCTGATTGGTCCCTTCGTGAGCTATTTGCAAAGCATCCCAGATCTCCTTGGCCGACTCACATTCAGATATGCGGGTATATTCATCAGGACCTAGGCCGAAATATAGAAGTTTCTTGGCCTTGGCATTCTTCTCCATCATCTTGTAATTTTCAGCATTGAATTCCTTAGGCTCCTTGGGGATTGACTTTCCATCTTCAGTTGTTTTCTTAGGGATGAGTGGTCCATTCTTGATGAGCATCCACAACTCATAGTCCTCGGCTTGGATGTAGTTTTCCATCCTATTCTTCCACCAACCATAGTGTTGGCCATTGAAGTATGGTGGTCGAGTTATGGATTGACCTTTAAGCATGCCTTGTAGGGTACTCATCTTCAAGGATCTCTCAAGCTGTTAGCCTTTCAAAGGAGAACCTGCTCTGATACCACTTGTTGCTTTCGAGAGCACACAACCACAAGAGGGGGTGAATTGTGGTGTCCGATTTTCGTAATATGCTGGCAAACAGTCTTAGACCCTGTTCGCGCAGGCTGTTTTTGAGATATGCAGAACCGAAAATCCAACAAAATTGAATGCGGAAATAATGGACACAGGATTTTTACGTGAAAAACACCTCTAGCCCAACTGAGGTGAAAAACCACGACCTACCTCGTGTAGGATTTACACACTTCACTAAACGGGCTAATCACGTTACAATAGTAACACACCTTGTTACAAATTGCAACCCACGTAACCGTCTTCCCTAAGACAGGTTACCCCACGTCCAAAATCCCCTTGATTTGAAAACACACACTCAGCTCACTTTTGTGAAAGAACGATATAAAGAAAAACACCTTATTACAATGCTTCTCAACTAAGCTAATATAGGGTACAATGAAGTCCTAGTACGCCAACTTTGAAAGCTCAAATAACTCACTCACTAGACATGGTTTTCTTTTGAAACTTTTAAGCTCATGATCACTAAATTTTTGCCTTTGAAAACCGATGCTTCTAAGTTGTAAGAAGCGACTTTATATAGTGCTTGGTAAAAACAATTCCTCAAATTTTTGGAAACCAAAATTTCTAAAGGAGATAGAGTCCTTTAACCGCAAGGGGTGACGTAACATGAGTTGGTAAGAATTCCTTAATTGCTTAAGGTGGTGATTCTTCAGCAACACGGTTTCATCCTTTAGTCTATGATTTTCTCAACAACCTTATCCACTTGCCAAAAGTTAAAGATTCTTTTCATTCAAAAAGATTTTGCAAATCCCCTTAGATTTTGACAATCGTTTTAGGGTAAGGGTTAAGATACTACATAAAAAAAGTCTTGCTTGCAAAACTTGGAGAAGCTGCCCAAAATCAGAGAGAGAAAAATCGTGTGAAATCATTTTTTCGCAGCTTAATCTGGAAACACCCTGACCACCCTGTTTCCAGGATTGTTTTGAAAGGTGATCCGAAATATTTTCCAAAAAGCAAAACCTTTTCAAGTAAGTGGTAAATTAAGATTTTCTAATTGGCATATTAACAAGAGTCTAAAAATATAAAATCTAAATCAAATCAAGACATCTTGTTGTAACGACCAGTCATCTTGTAGAGAGACGAATTTGCTGCATCAAACACTTCACAGGCCCTGTTTCTCACGGCTGCACTTATATCGCTGACTTGAGCACCTGTTCTTAGTCAACCATTAGTCAAGCAAGTTTAAGACATTGAGAATAGCAGTAAGGACCTGCTTGGCGAGTCTGTTTGGAACAACAACAACACTTGGATTTGTTATCATCAAAACCTTATACATCATAGAGAGAGAGAGAGAGAGAGAGAGAGAGAGAGAGAGAGAGAGAGAGAGAGAGTGTGTAGGGATTTAATGGTGCATGAGCGGCCCGAAAATCAAGGAAGTTTATAGGAGAGTTTATTTTCTCCCTTATTGGAGAGTGAATATTTTGCATGCAGCACATCATTGCACTAGGTATGGTGTAAATTATAGGTTAGGTGTAATGAAAAAGGAAATTTCGGTTTCCAACATTCCATTAATAATGCCACTTGGTCAGCACATGATACAAATAGTAGTCTTATATGTTCCTAGAGCCTGTTTTTACTGGTAAAAGTTCGGTGTCTTAGGGCACTAAGGGCAATATCATTAGACCTCAATGACTGTCAGCATGTCACATTCCACACATATGCTAATAACAGCATAGAAAATTGAATGCATCCATTGAATCAATTTATTTGGTCTTAAAACCTTACTAGTCAATCATTAGGAGTTGATGAGGTACTCTCACGTTCTCTTAATCATACCTAATTCAAGTCTATTCCTCTCAAACTATTCTCTACTCAGTGCCTTGGTAAAAATATCAGCAATTTGTTTGTCAGTGGCATAAAGATTCATTGAAATCAGGCCCTTTTCTACATTGTCTCTTAAAAAGTAATGACGAACGTCAATATACTTATTCCTTTTATGTTGACACGGGTTCTTGGCAATGTTAATTGCCCTTGTGTTATCACAGAATATGGGAATACATCCCGTGTCAACATCAAAGTCCTTGAGTTGCCGTATACATAGTAATTGAGCACAATAAGAAGCAACTGCTACATACTCGGCTTCTGCTATGGACATCGTAACTGTGTGTTGTTTCTTTGTAGACCGAGAGACCAAACAAGGTCCAAGAAACGTAGCTATACCTAAGGTGCTTTTTTGGTCAACTAGAAATCCAGCATAATCAGCATCCGCATACCCAATGAGATTAAAATTGCAAATGCTTCCTCATAATCGATCTCCTCTTCTTGATTGTAACCCTAAACCACCAACCTGGCCTCGTTCCAAGTGACTGTTCTGAACTCATCCAATTTGTTCTTGAACATTCACTTGGTGCCAGTTATTGATCTGTCCTTAGGCCTTGGTTCAAGGTGCCAAACCTTGTTTCTTTCGAACTGATGAAGTTCTTCTTGCATAGCAGTAACCCAGTCAGAATCTGTAAGGGCTTCATAAACATTCTTTGGCTCAATGTTAGATAAGAAGGCATAGAAAGCACTAAAGTTTCTGACTTTAGACCTAGTTTGCACCCCTGTGTTGATATCAGATACAATCTGGTCGAGAGGGTGCAAGCTTTGGTGCTTCCAGGGTTGGAGCAAATGAATCTACAGACATGTTTTCCAATCTTTCCTGAACACTTGATGAAACAGGTTCTAGATCTGTTCTGGAGCCTGTTCCCACAACTATTCGGGAAGGATCAGGTTGAGTGGGTCGGTTCTATCCCAAATCAAGTTCAGCAAAGCTTCCCCCTAACTGGCTTGCTCCCTGCCCACCTTCCATTTTCCAGATCCAGCACTTGTTTCACCTTCAGAAGACTTACCATTATCCACCATGGAGTTTTGAGTGAGCATGAGGTCTTTTCTTACAAGACCAAGTTTGAACTCTTCATCCTGCATATCGTGCTCAATCATGGAGTTAGTTCCATCAAACAATACATGCCTCTTCCCTCCTCTACTTGTGATCCTCATAGGACCACACAAATCAACATATAGTGGTTCAAGAGGTTGGGAAGTACTAACACCGTTCTTTGACTTGAAAGAAGCTCTAACTTACTTTCCTCTAGCACGAGCGTTGCACACCTTGTCATCATTGTACTTGATGGAAGATAGTCCAACTACTAGGTCCTTAGAAACAAGTCTATTCAAGAGAGAGGCTTGCATGACCTATCATCTTGTGCCAAAGTATAACATCATCATCAACAGCATTTAAACAAGTCAAATGATTTCGGGGAAGTGAAAGCACACACACTTTATACACATTGTTATGTCGCTTCCCCCTCAACACAGCACTATCAGAATTGACATTGGTAATCAAGCATTGATATGAAGAGAATTCAACATGATTACCTCTATCACATAATTGAGACACACTTAGCAAATTATGTTGTAACCCATCAAACAAGTTTACATTATCAATGGAGTGAGAGAGTGATTTACCTATCTTACCTACACTGGCAATTTTCTTAGATTTGCCGTTTCCAAATGCCACTCTCCCTCCATCAAAGGCTGTAGTGAGTGGAAGTTTGATTTGTCTCCTGTCATGTGCCTTGAGCAACCACTATCCAAGAACCATAGTTGATTGCCTCCTCTCACTTTAGCCTGTAAAACAGCTAAGTGTTTGTCTTAGGAATCCAGAGCCACTTGGGTCCCATTTTCTTTGACATGGATATTAACTCATCTTTTCTAATCCATATTTGCTTAACATACACTGAGTTTCTCTCTACGGCCCTATTTCTCAAGGAGCAAGCATATCGATAATGACCAGTCTTTCCACAATGAAAACAAATTATATTTTCGTGAAGTCCAACATATTTTTTGTTAATTGGTCTAGTAACAGGTTTATTCACAAATCCTGGTCCCTTTTTATTACAACTATGGTGAGTGTTTAACCAATTACGTGCTTCTGAGGAACTGTTTTAGCGCCTATTCTGAACAAGGTCAGATTCGACCTTATGGAGCTTTTCAAGCAACTGACTGTTTTCATTTATCAGGGCTTCTATCCTGAGTGCTTCTGAGGAACTGTTCCTGTGCCTGTTCTAAACGAGGTCAGATTCGGCCTTATGAACCTTTTCAAGCAACTGATTGTCTTCACTCACCAATAATTCTGTCTTAAGTTCCAGTTCTCGGGACTCTTCTTCCATCTTTGAGAGATCAGTGTTAAACACTTCTTCTCTCTTGTTCATTAGTTCCTTAAGGGTGTCTAGTTCATTACATAAAACAAGAACTTTTTCATCACTTTTGAGTTTTGCACAAGTGAGAACCTCATTCATATGCCCAAGTTCTTGCTTCTTTCTTTCCCGTCTTTTAACATCCTTTTCTAATCCTGAGCAGGCATTTTTAAGCATGCAATTTTTAGAATTTACTATATCACATTCTTCCATCAATGTAAAAACTAATTTTTCAAGTTTCCTCTTGCTAAGATTATGTACCTCTTCCTTGAGTTGGGACAAACTCTCGATTGAATCAGGATCTGCATCAGACTCTCTTCGGGCCATAAGAGCTACTGCTTCCTCTCCATCTTGAGAGTCCTCTTCTTCTTCTTCTGAGGTATCACCTCAGGCTGCCATCATTGCCTTGGTGAACCGTTTTTCAGCATTAGTTAACTGCGTCTTTTTGCCTCTGGTTCGGACCTATTTTGACCCCTATTCTTCCTTCAGCAAAGGGAAATTCTTCACAACATGATCTTGTCTTTCACACTTAAAGCATCCTGAGAACTGATCTCGATCGCTGTTCTTGGCCTTGCTGGTATTGCCATTCTTATATTTGCTTTCGGCCTCTTGGAAGAATTTTTTAAACTTTTGAGCGATCATAGCCATCCCTTCTTCATCAAAATCTAAGCTATTGCTTTCTCTAGCTTTTAGTGCCAGTCCTTAGTCTTTCTTCACTTCTTCCTTCATCTGGGAATTCCTTCTTAGTTCATACGTTTGTAGATTCCTAATAAACTCATCCAAGGAGATCTCATTCATCTTCCTGGCTTCTTGGATAGCAGTGACTTTTGATTCCCATGATTGAGGTAAAATTCGTAGAATCTTCCTTACCAACTCTTCAGTGGTAAAGGATTTTCCCAGCGATTTTAACTCATTAGTGATATGGGTAAACCGAGCATACATGTCCATAACTGTCTATTTATTACTCATCTCGAATAGCTCATACTTCCTTACCAATAGCTCGATTCTGGATTGTTTGACTTGATTTGTTCCTTCGTGAGTTATCTGAAGAGCATTCCATATCTCCTTTACGGATTCACATTCTGAGATGCGAGTGTACTCATCAGGTCCGAGTCCAAAATACAGCAGTTTCTTGGCCTTGGTATTCTTCTCCATCTTCCTGAAGTCGTCTGAGTTGAATTCCTTCGGCTCCCTAGGAACAGTCTTCCCATCAGTTGTGACTCTCACTGGAATGTAAGGACCATTCACAAGGAGCATCCATAACTCATAATCCTCAGCTTGGATATAGTTCTCTATTCGATTTTTCCACCAGCTGTAGTGCTGTACATTGAAATATGGAGGTATGGTCACAGATTGACCTTCTAAAATTCCTTATAGAGCATTCATCTTTCCAGGATCTCTCACGGTGTTAACCTAACTATGAGAACTCTGCTCTGATACCATTTGTTAGATTTACTCACACAAGGACACAAGAGGGGGGTGAATTGTGTCTACCAGTTTTTTCGATTTTCTCAAAACACTCGTCAGAACTGTTTGGAACGCGTGTTTGCAGTAAAGCAAAAACAAGTATAATTTGCAGAAACAGTAAAGGAGACACAATATTTTTACGTGGAAAACCACCTCTGGCCCAATTGAGGTGAAAAAACCATGACCTACCTCAGTAGGATTTCAGTAACACTTTTACTAACAGGGGCCGAATTCGTTACACATGTAACTCACACGTGAGTACGTCACACACGCAACTTAGTCTCTCCCGAGACCCTCGTTACAAACACGTAACTAACCTCCACTTGAGAACTAGCCACACACCACGTCCAAAGTCTCCCATGACTTGGACACACTCTAATCTCACTGATGACAGAGGAGAATAGAAAAACACCTTACTTTGAATGCTTCTAAATAACCTGAATGTAAGGTACAAAACAATCCCTATTATGCCAATATAGATGACTCAATTTAGCACACTTCTTGAACGTTTTTCACTCATAAAATTTTCTCACAGAAAACTCGATTTTGCTTCTTGAAAACCATGAATGAAAACGTTGAGAGGCAAAGATTATATACCCACTGAATACTTGTACCGCAAGTACATGGGAGGTTTTGGATTTTAGCAATAACTCTTAAAAATAATTAGTATTCCAAACGGAATTGAATCCGCCAACATTATCTTTTTTGGAAATCATATCTTAAAGGCTAAGATAAAATCTTTTGATAGTATCCTTTTAGGAAAACAGTATTATTTAGTGAAGGACCCTTTGTAAGACAAAATATTATCAGACAATCAATCCCAAATATGTTAGGAATTTTGACAGTAGAAAAACACTTAAAAATCTTTAGGACAAGAGTTTTATATGTTGCCCTTAGAACACTGCAGACCTGATTGTTTAAACTGTTCTGGGTAGTGTTCTGAGTTAGCGCAAGAAATTCCTTCAAGGTGAGTATTAAGTCAATATCTTCTAATTGGCATATTAATAAGAATCTAGATGGATACAATCAGTAATTAACTCTAAGACTCTTGTGATCCTTTGACCTCCTTGATGTCGTGCATATATATTCACTTTGATGTTCCATGCTTCTTCAAACTGTCCTCCGAGGTGTTTGCAACCTATCTCAACACCCAATTCTAGCACACTACTCAAGCATAACATGATAGCATATTGACTGGTGCAATTGGGTTGTTATCATCAAAACCTTACACATGATTGTTTCAATAAGTTTCGTCCTCGAAACTTGCAAATTTAAAAGAAACCTTCAGTTTACCTTGAATGAGTATGAATACTTGTTTCTCATGTGCTCATACGTCTTCAACATGGCTTTGGATGAAGTAAGGTTAGACCACAAAAGCTTTACTGTAGGAATGTTTTTATTACAAAGTTGTTTAACTCTATAATCTAGTATTTGTATAGGACACTCTCCATAGACTAGATTCTCAGTAACCTCTATAGGCTTTCTCACAATGGAATTATTCGGTCTACAACGTACTTTATGAGCTATGAAATGTGCAAAACATTGTGCACATGCGCGAGTACTACCAGCAAATCCAATTTATAAGCAACAGGGTTCAGCTTTTAAATAATCTTATAAGGCACGATATATCCAGGGCTTAACTTTTCCCTGACATTAAATCTCTTTACACCTTTAACTGATGATACCTTCAAGAATAATTCATCTCCAACTAAAACTCTAATAGTCTCCTCCTCTTATCAACCTAACTCTTCTATTAACTCTGAGCGACCTTGATGTGTTCTTGTATCTTCTTATCTTATTAATGATTTCTTAAATCAACTTAAGCCTTATGATCAATGCTTCATCCAGCTCACTACAACATAAAGGTGTCCTACATTTCCTCCAGTATAGCGCCCCAAAAAAGGGGTCATTTTAATAATGGATTGATAACTGTTATTGTAAGAAAACTCCACCAAGGGTAAATCATCTTCCCATTTTCCCGAATAATCAAGCACATGAGCTGTCATCATATTCTTAAGGATTTGATTCACTCTTTCAATCTATCAATCAGCCTTAGGGCGGTATGAACAACTAAAGTTTAGTTTAGTCCTAAAAGCTTTTTGCAAGGCTTGCCAAAATCGAGCTTGAAATCTTTAATCTTCATAAGACACTATATCCTTTGGTATGCCTTGTAGTTGGGCCATTTCTTGGACATACAATTGTGGTAGCTTCTCTATATGTTAAGAGTTGTGGATTGGTAAAAAATGGGCAGATTTAGAGAGTCTATCAATAATAACCGAAATGACTTTCTTCATCGAAGCGAAAAGGGGTAATTCCATGACAAAATCCATTTAAATTGAATCCCATTTCTATGTGGCAATTTCCAATGGTCTTAATTCACGTACCTGTGTGTTGATGTTTATCCTTCACCTTTTGATAAGTCAGGCATTTATCCATAAATTGTACAATCTCTCTTTGCTCGTTATCCCACCAAAAGTATTGCTCCAAATCTCTGTACATTTTTGTTCCTCATTAATGCATTGAATAACGAGTATTATGGGTTTCTTCTAAAATCTTCCTTTTTAATTCCACCTTATTGAGCACACAGTTGATTTTAAAATCTCAACGTTCTATCTTCATGTATCATGAAGCTCAGTGTTTTCGTTTGTGTCATATTTTGTCTGAACCTTTCTAACTTGGCATCATCCTTTTAGCTTGACTTAGTCTTTTTCGGCTAGGAAGGTTGTACTTCTAATGCAAACAATAGCCCATTTATCAATCCATGTGACACAGGGTTCAACACCCATATTATTGAGATCTCTCATGATGCTACATTTGGTAATTGTTATTGTGTTCAAGTTGTGTGTGGCCTTCCTACTCGGTGCATCTGTAATAACATTGGCCTTTCTGGATGATATTAAATTTACATATCATAATCCTTGAGAAAATCCAACCATCATCGCTACCTTAGGTTGATTTCTTTTTACGTAAATATATACTTTAAACATTTTTGTATAAGTAATGGCATCATATTTCCAATGGCAAAACCACTGCAGCTAACTCTAAGTCATGGGTTGTGTAGCTAGGCTATTACCTAATCATCCTGCTCAAGACATAATCTAATCCATTCTTAGAGGCATCATTGTAAATGGTGCATTCTTTACCATCTACTGGTAAAGTAAGGTTTGGTGTTGTAGTTAATCACCTTTTTAGATCTTAGAATGCCCCCTTACATATGTCTGACCATTAAAACTTGGCCATCTTCTTTAGCAAGTTGGTCAGTAGGGATCCTAGTTCCTCAAAGTCTTTCATAACTCTCCTAGAGTATCTAGCTATCTAAAGAAAACTTCTATGCTTCTACAACATTGGTTAGCCTAGGCCATTCAGTAACTGCTTTTATTTTCTAAGGATCAATTTTAATCCCTTTCTAGAAACAACATGCCCCAAAAATGTTACCTCAGATAACCAATTCAACTTAGCATATAGTTGGTGTTCCCTCAAAGTTTGCAACGCAATCCTTAAATGGTTGGCATCAACCTTCTTGTCCTTAGAATATATCAAAATGTCATCCACAAATATCACCACAAATTTATCCATAGAACGTATAGAAAATGCTATTCATGAGGTCTATGAATGCAACAGGGGCATCTATAAGTCCAAAGGGTATCATGGTAAATTCATAATCACCATATACGATCCTGGAAGTAGTTTTAGGGATGTCCTTTCATTAATTCTAAGGCGGTGGCAATAGACCCCAAGTCAATTTTCAAAACCACCCCATCTCCTTGCATTGTTGAAACAAATCATCTACTTGGGCAAAAGGGTACTTATTCTTAACAATAATTTTATTTAACTCACTGTAATCTATACGAAGCCTTCAGGTTCCATCCTTTATTTTCAAAAATAAAATTATGGCTCCCTAGGGCGACACACTTGGACTAATGAAACCCTTCAGTAGTAATTCATCCAATTGGGTTATCAATTCGTTAAGCATTATTGCAACAATTCTATAAGGGCTTCTGAAATGGATTATGCACTAGGGACTAGTCTAATTTTAGAGTCAATCTCTTATTGAGGGGTAAATTGGATAATTCATTAAGGAAGGCATTGGGCGATCCATACACCATAGGGATGTTTTCCATGTTCATCTCCTACTCCTTGACCTCAGTGGCTTAACATAGGTATTCTATACAACATTGTCTGATTAGCTTACATGCCTTTATAGTTTGGAATATGGGATACTCCTTTCTATTCCTTTCACCATGAAAGCATGCTTCTTGACCCTTTTGTCCATTAAAAAGACTTTAAGATTCTTACTATCAATGTTTTCCCTATGAGTGGTCAACCGGTTCATCCACAAGATTGTATCAAATTCTGACAGGTTAAATTCAATTAAATTTCCCAATGAACTCATGCTCACCGATCACAATAGAAATGGGGTTATAAAGGATGAGACACTCTACCACTTGTCCATTTGGTAAGCTAATTCTATAGTTGGCCCACACCCAGTATTTTTATAAATTTTATTGCAATGCAGTTTGGGTGGATATGAACGAATGGGTAGCCCTCAAATCAAATAAAACACAAAGTGGCTTTTAATTTAAAAAGAGAGTTCTAGTGACTACTGTACCAAAAACTGTAGTTTCCTTTTTACTCATCACACAGGTTTGCCCAGTAGCTATAAGTATAGCAGGTTGTGGTTCTTGGAGGTGTGGTGCTAGTGACCTTGCAACTTCGTTTTCTGTAGTCTTCTGTCTTCTTGGGCAAGCAGCAATAAAATGATCAAGATTACCACACCACACGCATTTGTTAGTAGTACCCACTTGGCACTCAATTATGTGATGGTTTGTGCAACCATAGTTCCTGCAAGATTTAGTTGGAACTGATGGATGACTTTTGGCAGGACCAATAGTATGCTTCTTCTGGGTTACACTCTCACTTGAAGTCCCTCGATCATTCCACTTTCATTTTGGATTCCTTAAGTTCGAAGCTCTCAGTTCATTCTTTACTCGCTCCACGTTAGTAGCTTGCTTATATAGCTCTTAATAATATTGAATTGGTCGACCAGCCAGTTGATTTTGAATATAAAAGGCCAAATCTTTCTCAAATCTCCTCATCTTCATCCTTTCTGAAGCGAAAAAGTTGGGGACAAATCCTAATAACTTAGTGAACTTGCTAGTATATTGCATTACTAACATATTACGACCAATCCCAATTCCATAATTTCGTTCTCCTTTTGACATTGGACTATGATGGGATAAAACTTAGCCTTAAGTTCCTCAAAAAACTTTTCCCAAGTGAGAGAAGGTCCTTCTAACTTATTGTTTACAGTACTCCACCATATATCTGCTTTGCCAACTAAATAAATAGTCCCTATGTTTACCTTTTTCTCCTTGGGTACCTCAACAACTACAAATATTTTCTCCATTCCCGTAATCCATTCTTTAAGTGGTATCGGGTCCAAATTCTTAGCAAAAATCTTAAGGTTGTGCCGAGCTGCCCTATCACTTAACTTCTCAGGTTTAGAGGTAGTGTTAAGAAGTATATGAGGGATTCCCTTTATTAGTTCAGCTACCAGGTTCTTTAAATAATCAAGCAACAATCCTAGATATTTCAAGAGCTACTGTTGGCCCGCCACTTAGGTTTTACTATGAATTCCCAAGCACTTGGTTACTTGAATCATCGGTGTCACCTCTATTGTCATATAGATTGCTGTTTACAAATTCTGATGTGCTGGATCACATTAATATTATTTAATTTTCATTGTATTATGATGAAATAAGTACTCAACGCCAAACGCAATTTTAATTTAAAACAACACTTTCATTCCATACATATACATGTGGATCACCACAAGGATTTTTGTATTGCCTTGGATCAGCACGAGAACATATTTTAGCAAGGGATTCTATCCTACTCCCTTTTGACACTAAATAACATTGAGCTACTGGCCAAATCAAATTTTCCCTAAATGCCAAAACAGGAAAGACGAATTGCGCCATCATAGCGGGTTAGGTTAGCCCACTTTATACGTACTATGTACACACAATGTCCAAAGGAATGTCAACCCTAACCAGCTGTACAACATATATAGACAAAAGACAAAAACCTAGACCATATCTTAAAATGGGTCAAAGATAATAACTCTAATGATCTTAAGATGGATCGTGATTTGGGTCAGAAGCATCATCATCCTCTTTAGCTGGAATCAAAGCTGTTGCTTGTCATATCCATCTCGAAATTCTCCTTAGGAATTACCTCATGTATACTTGGCCCCTACTTAAGCAACCCTACGGGCTCGGGCTCGGGTTCGGGCTCAAACTCTAATCAGTCTCTTCCTTAAGCTAGGGCTCCTAGGGGTCCTTGTTAGGAAGCGCAATCATCTTTGGATAATTTGGTATATCCACCGCCACATAGATCTCTCCAGAGCCAACAAAAACCCCTAAATGAGTGGGCGTTGTCCTAAAGCCAGACTGCTGTAGGGAGGCAGATACCTATTGGGGCCCCATGGGACGTAGTAGCAGTAGAGGTGGTAGCACCTGGACAGGGGAAGGTGGAACAAAAGAGGGAGGTACAACTAGTTTAAGAAAGATGCTTGGTAGCATCCCATAGGTGATGCCTCCCTGTTCCAACTCTTTCCTCAGTAGTAGCTCTGCAGTCACCATAGTCCATACCCCTAGCACATATAACACATCTCTATCGAGGCGTGGGTCTCTAGTAACTGTAAAGTCATGGTATTGTAACCTAAACTCATCCCAAGAAGATGTGATAGGGAGGGACCACAAGAGTCTATGAGTATGGATCAACACATTATGGAACTCTAAGAATGGATCCTATATGTAGGCCACCATACTGGCGTGTAATAAAGAAATATGGGCAGTCATAAAAGTCCCCGGTAAGATGTTTGTACCATTTGGGTCTAAAGGAACACTGGGGTGATCCATCTAAAACAAGAAGATGCACAAGGAGAAAGGGTAAGGTACGTGTATGAACCTTTCATAGAAGGACACAATTTACTCATGTAATACTCCTAAAACTCATAACTTAACTGTTGAACACCCTATTACTTATAATGATTTGCAACCTTGGCGCTGGTACCACAACTATAATGCCTCCAATCCCTAGTTATCTAATTATCTTAATCTAATCACTAACTATGTAGAATTATAACAGACATTTTTCAATTGGGGGCATTACCGTTGTCCCATAATGGACAAGGCTTCCTAGAACTAGGTGTCTTCTGTGACTTATTCCTATATTCACTAGGTCTACCGAAATTAGGAATAAGATAGTCCATTTACAAAGCTGTTAAGTTTACAACATAAATTATAACCTAGTTAGGGGTTCTTTGAAACCCAACTTTAAGCAAACTATCCAAAGGTTCATACATGCAACATGTCTTCTTAATAACTTCTAAGCCTCATGCTAATTTGGAAATTGTTGCGAGCTTCCATATAGCTAGTCATCAACAACAATACCAAGGCCCTCTTCTACTTCTTGCTACCTTCTAGCTTGCTAGGCAGAGTGTTGTTTACTAATTTCTTACCTAAAATAGAACACACAAAAATATTTTGAATAGCAAGCCAAAGCTCAAGTACGAATATCCCTATGCTATAAAGTGCACTTCGTTTTCAAATTATTTGAGCACCTGCAGTCGAAATCATTTTAGTGCGAAAGCAGGAGGGATAGAATGTGAGTAAAATTCATTTGCTAGTTATTATCTGAATTTGGAAGCACTATTGACATCGGAACCGATCGGTGCACACCCCCCAGGTCAATCGAGAAACCTGAGCTAAAGCCATGTGGGCCAACTAAGGAGCGTTAATGTGGATTTTGTGTTTAGTTTGGAAAACCTTTTTTACATGCAAGTGCACAAGGTTAATTATAGACTAAAGAGTATAGGGTGTCGATCCCACAAGAACAATAATGATTTTTAATTGAACTTTTCCAATTATAAAGAATAATTCAAGTGAGGAATTCAACTATCAACAGCATCAAAAACATAAAAACAAATAGCAAATGAGTCAAGAAAGTAGAGAAAAATCAAATAACAGGAAGATCTGGGACTTTGAATTTCACCAATGATTAGAATATTGAATTACTAACTCAAATAGGGTTCAATTTGTCTCTTATTCAACATACGTTACAAGCATTAAGCTATAAATAAAAAACATTATTATGATTATCAAATTATATAATTTATCCAATGGTTGAGATCAAGTATAAACTCAAAATTATGCAATTAAAGAGACAAAAATAACTCTAAAAAAATTAGCAAAATAATATTTTTATCAAAGATCTATCTTAATCCTAGATATAAGTAGTTTAGCTGATCATAGTTAGTGAAAACACCATTAAAATTGGGCTAGCTATCTTTTAATATTGTTGTATTTTACTTTCTATGTCCATACTTGGGTACTCAATTACACAAAACAATAGAATTAAGTGTGAATTCTTAAATTTGACTCAGAAATGACGTGAAAAGAGAAGAGAAGAGAAACATAGGTAACAAAGCTTATTTTTCTTCTAAACATCTCAACCCAAATGATTTGGTCTTACGAAACACTTTCTAAAAACTGAAAGGTGGAAGGTCAAAAAGTGGAAGAATGCTTGGATGCTTGTACGAGTGGACGAGTGGATGAGTGGATGGATGAATTTTAGCTCAAACCTGGACCCCCTTTTTATAGCGAAAATTCCACCTCTGTTGGTGCGTAAAAATTAATGAAAAATTAACTTCAATGAATTCTTCATTGTTATTGTATAAGAAAAGGCCAGTCTTCAGCTGAAATCAATGTTGATTAATTAGCTTTGACTAGGTTACTTGAAGTTGCTCACCAGTCACAAGTAAAAAGGAACTCGGTTGCTGGGTTGGGGGCACAACTAGGCCAGCTGATACGGAAGGTCAGTTTGGGCCACGAACAGGTCAGGCCTAGTTGTAATAAGAGAGGAAGGGTTGGTCATGGGCCACGATTCAATAGACTAAAGGAGAAAGGACAGTTGGGCTGAGGCGCTAGGGTGGCCGAGGGGCCACAGAAGGTGGACAACAGGCCCATTCCATGCTAGCTTGCTGAGAGAGTATGAGAGAAAGGAGGAAATGACTAGGCTACGTACTAGGCCGAGGAAGAGCTACTACTGGGCGTTAGGAAGGAAGCTACTAGGAGATGGCTAGAAGTTCTGTCCTGGGCCATTTGATGGGTCATAAGACAAGCCCACACAGAGCGAGAGAAAAAGATAGGAAGGGCACTCACTTGAATGTTGGGTCGTGGATCAGCCTATTTCGTCTGCAGAAGAGAAGGAAGGCAAGGCCACACGGTTTTGGGTCAAATCCTCGGGCCTTCAAGGCATGGACTGTAGTTGTGATTTGTTTAAATTGTTCGGCTAGATTCCCGAATTCAACACTTATTTTTTCCACTTAAAAATCATATAAAATATGAATTATTCTTCCATAAAAATATATTTCAAGGACTAAAAGTAGGTAAAATGGAGGAAATTAACATATAACATATGAATTATCAACTCTCCCACACCAAAACTTTGCTAGTCCTCGAGCAAAGCGTAATAATAATGCATATTATCATTCAAGTCATTTAAGTAAATTATGATTAGGAAAGAAAATCAAGTGATCCAACTATGAATGTCCACTCCAAATCACATGTGTCAATGCACTACTAACCCACATCCCATCATTAAACATTTCTAATTTCAACTAAGTCAATAGTCCAAGACTCAAGCAAATTAAGCACATAGTAAAACCGTGTAACAAACTGTAAGTACAGAACTTCACTCCACATAACAAACTCATAAGAGCATTTTTAAAATCAAGGCCCCAACGTCAAATCAACTTATCAGTCTTTTTCTTTCCCTTTTTTTGGAATTTTTAAAACTTTTTTCAAAAGTTGCTTGATGACATTGTTTCCCTAAGTGGATAAAGATAAGAATGAGGATAACACTCAAAGAAGCACTCAATACATATTCAGGAATTAAAAACATGAATAGAGGTAGAACCGTAATATTTGTACCAGAATCAGAACTTAATTAATTTAATTTAGTTTATTTATTCATTGAAAGTTAATGGGGAACTCAAAACTTATTGAATACTCAAAACAACATTGAAAATGGGGTTACATCTCAAACTCAAAAATCAGATATATAATGGCATTTGTACAGCAAAAATTTTGGCCTTCAACTAGTTAAAACTAGTAATCATCTCCTATGGGCATGTATCACACGAATCAAATGCACACAATAAGAGCGGAACATACATAATCAAAGCACTCAAGTTCTTCCAAAAATTCAAATTCACTAAGAATTTTCAAGTTTAATTTTCCCCAAAAAATTTAATTTTGCTTCCCCCCCCACACCTAAATCTTATATTGTCCCCAATATAGAAAACAATTATAAAAAGACAAATTGAAAAAACAGCAACACAATGGCAGCACGAGGAAATCATTTCCATATAAGCCTAAGAATCTGACTCCAAAAGTACCTTCACAACCACCACTAACCACAATAGCCAGAAACCAAGTGAAGTATCACACTCAAAAACACAAGCACACCAAAAAGAAAACAAAAACAAAAGACATAAACTTTCTTAAAAAGATTAGGTTACCTCCCAGCAAGTGCTAGGTTTTGGCCTCTAGTCATAGTAAACTCGCTCTATTAGATTGACGAACTCAATCAAACTAGGCTCAATGTCATAAGTTACAACAAGTTTGAAACGTTGGTTATTGACCATAAGAACTCGACCATCCTGGGGATCCAAAATTTGGATTGTCCCAAAGGGAAACACCTATTATACAACAAAAGGACCATCCGATCTAGATTCAACTTGCTAAGAGGTAGCTTAACCTTAGAATTAAAAATCCAAACTTCTGATTAGGTTCAAAAGATTCATAAGAAATCATTCTATCATGAAACACTTTGGTTTTGGCCTTATAAATCTTAGCATTCTCATAGACTTCATTACACGATTCATACAACTCATTCAATTCAAACCTGTGATTAGAACCCGCTTGTTTCACATCAAAATTAAAAGCTTTAATTACCCAAAAAAGCATGGTGTTGTAATTCAACTAGCAAGTGACAAGCATTATCAAAAAGAAAATGGTAAGGAGACATCCCTATGACAGCCTTATAAGTAGAACCTGATAAGTCTTTAAAGTGTAATCTATTTTGAAGTCATTTTCTATCATTTTTAGGAGAATTATGTGTCCTACATTATATTATGCACTCCTTTTTCCCATTTTATACTTGGGTATAGTTCTTTTCTGCGTTTTGTAGGTTTTTTGGACCTTTTTACTCTTGTTTTGGCCCTATATAAGTGTATTTTGACCCCCACGGACACTCCGAAGTCACTCTGCATATGGAAGAAAGAAAGAATAGAAGAATGCCAAAACAGAGCTCACCATGGGCAGTCCATGGTGGCCTCATTTTTCCTAAGGCTGTTTGTTTTCTCATGGCTGTTCAACTTCCAAGAAGTCTTAATTCCATTATTTCTCGAGGTTGTTCGACTTCCATGGGCTTTGTTATAAAAAGAGTTGTTTTCAGCTCATTCCATTACCGCTATCATTCCATTTTCTTTTTTCGATTTCGTCAATTAGATTAGAATTTAGATTAGAGAAGAGAGAGTGAATTGAAGTGAAAATTTGCAAGAATTCCATGTTGGGTTTGCAATT
The DNA here is from genome assembly GCA_029747015.1 of Carnegiea gigantea. Taxonomy (NCBI): domain Eukaryota; kingdom Viridiplantae; phylum Streptophyta; class Magnoliopsida; order Caryophyllales; family Cactaceae; genus Carnegiea; species Carnegiea gigantea. The sequence continues at coordinate 171,392 of JAKOGI010000284.1, forward strand.
GACGGATTCAAGCGCATTATTTGGCTGAACATTTCTCTTCTCTTCTCTTGTCTTATCTTGTCTTCTCTTTTCTCTTTATATTTTTATGCTTTCAGATTATGATTGATTTTTATGTTAAGTTTTGGATTATTAATCTTGGAATTGAGTTGAATAGTTGAGATTGAACCAATTCTAGTTTTGATCTAAAAGTACTTCAGATTTGTTGGGCTTATTCTATTGAATCTTAGACATTAAATTGCCAGTAGAAAACTTGATCAATTTCTTACTTGCTTTAGACCTTTGGTGAAAAACTGAAAGGTGAAACTAGATGTTAAAAAACAAAGATTAGAATTAAGTCAGTGAGATCTTAAGAAAGTCACACCAATTGAGAAACCAAAAATTTGATAATATCGTTCTTAGTGATCTTAGATTATTCAAAAATCCTTTCGAAATGGTAGTTAATTAGATTTAAGAGTTTCATTCCACCTTGAAAGAGGGGTTTGATAAATCGATCATTGGTTTTAGAATTACGCATCTAAAGAAAAGGTGCTCGATTAAATCTTAAGTTAGAAAATTGTTTGGTTTGATTAAATTCCTTGATTGATTATCTATTAGATTATATAAGTAGTATAGATCAATTTCTTTGAGAGATTTTGGATTCACTAGCCTATCTTGAGGGAACATAACCCAATAGATTAAGCTAGTTCTTATGGAAGACGACCTTGATTTGCTACAATGCTGTCATGCGCTTGTGGCCCTACCAAGTTTTGGGGCCATTACCGGGGACTAGTGTTGGATATTAGATTTTTCTAGATAGGTTTGACTAAGGATTTTGTTTTTCTTTGAAAGAAAAACCAAAAAAATTAAAAATTCAAAAAGACAAAAAAATTAAGGAAAGAAAACAACAATGGCAATTTTCTATTTCCCCCAATTCGAGCATTAATTATTTTTGGGATATTTTAAATGTTTAGATGTCTTTCTTACTCAATGCGGTTATTGTGTCAGTAAATAGAAAATTTTAGACATTATTGATGAGGGTTTGAATAGTAAAACTCGAATTCTTTTAGAGTTTTGTGGTTTTCATGATAAAAATGCTTATGAAGCATAGTATTTACTTGAGTGGATTGCTTGGGATTCATTTGAATTTGAGAAAGTTGGTTGCGTTTCTCGATATTTATTCCTTGATCCCTGTGCGTTCTATGCTAGAACTTATTATGCCCTTTTTTGGTGTCACTTCTGTAATTCTTCTGATCATGATATAAATTCATTTCCTTATTATGCATGCTATGCTCAACCCAACTTCGCAGCACCCATGGAAAATGCCGATGTTATCCTAACCTTACCTGATTCATCCTTCCTTTTAGCTCAGTGCATGGGGCTCGAAGCAAGTGAGACCTTTGGATTTGTTGCTAGGTCTGATGCTGCTGATGCATGTTTTAAGTCAGAAGATACTATAGAGGAGGTGTATGATATTAGTTGAGACTCCTTTGGAGGGGTCATGTGATGTTTTTATGCATAAGGACTTTCCTAACCTTGGTTGTAGTATTTTTCTCCCTAATCCTATTGATCCTATGCTTTCCCTATTTGTTCACTACCCTCTCAGTCCCTCGAGTATTATTTTCAAGGCCCATTAATAATTTGCTAATTTGTGATGCTAATATTGATTTGGGTTATGAGGATAACATGTTCAATATGCTTAATGGGAATGTTGATGATTATGTGTCCCTAGGTTACTTTATAGGGTATAATCCCTCCATTGACCCTTATTATATATGCCTACAAGACTTGCCTAACAAAATCATGTGGACTACATTCTTTAATCCTTCCAAGATCATTGATAAGGCTAAGAGGAAACTTAATGTATTTGGAGTGGTTTTCGTATTGCCTCTTACCTTTTATTTTCTAAATTGTAGTATGACCTCCTGTGTGCGTTAACGACATCTAATTTAATGGGCTGAGCCTTGAAGTTATGATGGAATGGATGATGCTCTATTTGGCCCATTAGCAAGGAGGCCTTAGCTTAGGTACACTTAGCACCTAACCTGGTGCGATTGTTGTCTTTTGTTTTCCCTTTCCTTTCTCTTACTTTCTTTCCTTTAAATAATAATGCTTTATCTAAGCATGGGGAAAGGGTTGCTTCATGTTTTCATTTTTGGTTTTAAGTTTACATACTAGTTAGAGCAGGTAGTTTTATATTTCTTTTTGTTTGCATTAGTGTTTTACATTCAGCTGCATTTTAGGTATTGCATATAGGATTATATATAGGGATGGTGTGGATTCACTCCAATGATGATTATTAAAGCATGATAGCTTTCGTGAACTTGAGTACCTTTTGATGCGTAACCCTTTTGGTGCCAAACTTTTGAACGTTTTGTAAATATTTCTTATTTTGGCCATTGACTTGATTGAAAACTTTGTTATCCCCTAGAATCGTAAGCACTAATGTTTGTACATGATAGTTGTTTTATGAGCTAGATGTGACTTTGGTATATATCCCGTGAGATTTTGAGTCTTATTTGGATAAATCGTTATATTTAGCCTTAAGTTATTTCATGTGTGTGACTCTTTCATGTTGCATCTCTAGAACTTGCCTAGATTTTTATTTAAAACTATATTAGCATGTGCATAGTTGATGATATGATAGAGGTATTTCTTTCTCTGGTAGTTTTAGCCACATAGCCAAATAGCCTACCCTTGTGTTTTATGTTTTTCCCCTTTGCTAGCCCCTATGAGCTTATATCCGTCTTTATTGTGAACATTTCATATTAGCCCTTGGCCAAACACATGTTCCTACTTTTAAGCTAAGTCCATAGAGCATCACTTCATCTATGTAGTGGGTGGTTTTGGGGATAACTAAGTTTAAGGTGGCTTCAGTATGTTGGTTTGTTGAGGGATTGATGACCTGGAGCATTTGCTTTGGTTCCTTCCTACTTGGGTTGCGTATATATGTATTTGGCTTTGCGTTGATAGTTAGTGATCCTATGCCTTTTAATAATTGAAACTTTCATTCTTTTTTTCAAAACCAAAACAAAAAAATTCATGTAAAAAAAAAGCAAAAAAAAGGAAAAATAAAGAAAACAAAAAAAAAAGCTAAGTGACTGGCATTGTACATGAAATAGCTTGTGTTCCTTTCTTTCTCACTTTATTTCCTACTTGATTCATGGGGTATGTTCATTATATTTTAAGGTTTGGAGTGTTAGTGATTTTCATGGTTTTTTGATGTCTTGTTGGTTGCTCCCTAGTTACTTGGCTAAGTAGCTCGACATTGTCCCAAGTGCATTTGTCCAGTCCTTTCCCTTAACCCTCCTACTGTGCACTGCAACCTAAGTGACGTCCTCTTGATTGTCTGGGGCACATTGCATTTTTTATGGTGGAGAATTTGAGAGCCTTTGCAAGCATATGGTAGATTGTATCTTTGGAATGAGTCTTAAGCGAAAATATGATATATTTGAACCACATGTGTGGGAGTGATTCAACTTTCCTAAAAGTAAGGTTCTATTGGTCCATTTGGCTGGAATCAATTCCACATGCTTGCATGACATGCTTTGTGGTTCATTGGGGTTAATCAAGTTTGATATCGAGCTTGTGGTCTCATACTTTTTCAAAAACCTTCTCCTACCCCTGATTTTGAAATGTTTCGCGCACAACTTTTGGATGTCGTTGATTGGCATTCTTGCTTGTGATATGCCATAACTTGCCTACTTTTAGGATGTTATTAACCATTTTGAGCCTTAGATGCATCTCCCCTTGTTAGTTTTCTCTAATGTTAGCTTGAGGACAAGCAATGGTTTAAGCACGGGGGAGTTTGATAAGTCCTTAAAATGCACTCTATTTGGAGGTCATTTTGTGCCATTTTGTGGAATCTTGAAGAGAATTACATGTTTTACGTTGTATTATGCACTCCTTTTATCTATTTTATGCTTGAATATGGTTCTTTTCTATGTTTTGTAGATTTTTGGACCTTTTTGCCCTTGTTTTGGTCCTAATTGAGTGTATTTTGACCCCCACAGATACCCCCAAGTCACTATACCTGTGGAAGATAGAAAGAATAGAAGAATATCAAACAAAGCTCACCATGGATGAACCATGGTGGTGCTCACGGTCCGTAATGGGCTTATTTCCCTTGAGCCTATTTGTTTTCTCCTGGCTGTTCAACTTCCAGGTAGTTCAATTCCATTATTTCTCACGATTGTTTGACTTCCAGGGGCTTCACTATAAAAAGGGTTGTTTTCAGCCTCATTTCATCACCCCCATCATTCCATTTTCTTCTCTTCAACTTCGCTAATTAGATTAGAATTTAGATTAGAGGAATAGATAGTGAACTAAAGTTAAGACTTGCAAGCATTCTCTGCCATGTTTGCAATTGACAGATTCAAATACATTATTTGACTGAGCATTTCTCTTCTCTTCTGTTTTCTTCTTTTCTCTTCTCTTTTGTCTTTAAATTTTTATGCTTTCAGATTATTATTGACTTTTATGTTAAGTTTTGGATTTTAAACTTGGAATTGAGTTGAATTGTTGTGATTGAACCAATTCTTATTTTGTTATGAAAGTGATTCAGATTTGTCATTCTTAATGATCTTGGATTAATCAAAAACCCTTGAGAAATGGTACCTTATTAGATTTAAGAATTTCATTCCGACTTGAAAGAGGGGTTTGATAAATCGATTATCAATTTTGGAGTTACCCATCTAAAGAAAAGGCGCTTGATTAATTCTTGAGTTGGAAAGTTGTTTGGTTTTATTAAATTCCTTGATTGATTATCAATTAGATTGGATAAGTATCATAGATCAATTTCTTTCATAAATTTTGGGTTCGCTTGGCCTATCTTGGGGGAATATAACTCAATAGATTAACCTAATCCATGTGAAAGATGACCTTGATTTGCTACAATGCCACCATGTATTTATGGCCCTATCAGTATGATAGGCTCATAGAGCATCATGCAATCTCAAAGACCAGTCTACCCTATTGAGTCAAGCCGTTTTCTCATGTATAGACTAGATCCTATGATTTGACACTTCAATCTGACCACTAGTCTGAGGGAATAAGGGGTAGCTACTTTGTGAGTCACAAATTTTTTTTTAAGCAAAGCCTCGAAACGTTGGTGACAAAAGTGGCTACCTCCGTCAGTAATAAGAGCTCTAGGGGTTCCATATCGACAGAATATGACCTCTTTCACAAACTTGACCACAACCTTATGATTATTGGTCGTAGAAGCCTAAGCTTTCACCTACTTTGACACATAATCGACAACAACTAAGTTGTTAACAAAGCCACAGGATGGGGGAAAGGGACCTAAGAAATCAATACCCCACACATCAAATATCTCAAAAATCAAAATGGGGGGAAGGTACATCATATCACAACGAATAAGGCACCCGTACATTGACAATGCTCACAAGCAGGGCGAAAATGGTGAGCGTCATGAAATAATATGGGCCAAAAGAACCTACTTTATAGGACCTTAGTAGTTGTCTTACAACCACCAAAGTGACCAACATAAGCATAAGAGTGGTGTAAAGTCAAAATATTATGAATTTCACTTTCGGGAACAAATCTTAACGAACCACTTGGTCAGGACAATGTTTGAAAAGATAAGGGTCTTCCCTATAGTAATGTCTTATTTGTGTTAAGAACCTGTTTTTCTCTTGTTTCGACTAGTAAGGAGGAATCTTTCCAATGGCAAGGTAGTTCACAATGTGAGCAAACCAGGGGAGAAGGGCACGAGACATATCAAACAGTTGCTCATCAGAAAATCGTCGGAAAATCCAACTAAGCCATCAGTCTACTCAATAAAGATTCTAGACAAGTGGTCTCCAACTGAATTTTCAGAACCTTTTCTATCTTTTATTTCAATATCAAACTCTTAGAGCAATAAAATTCATCTAATGAGTCTAGGTTTGGTGTCATTCTTTGTCAATAAGTGTTTTAATGTAGCATGATTAGTAAACATGATCACTTTTGAACATAGAAGGTATGGACATAATTTATCAAGTGCAAATACTATAGCTAGCAACTCTTTTTCAGTAGTTGAATAATTCTTTTCAGCATAAGTTAGAGTTCTGCTACCATAGTAAATGACATGAGGCATTCTATTCACCCTTCGATCCAAAATAACCGCAATAGCAAAATTATATGCATCACACATAATCTTAAATGAAAGAGAAAAATTAGGAGGCTGCACCATAAGCGCTAACACTAATAAAGATCGTAGCTTTTCAAAAGCTTTCACATAAGACTCATCAATCATAATATGAGTATCTTTGGTAAGGAGATTAGTAAGTGGGTGAGCCTCTTTACAAATTCCGTAATAAATCTCTTATAGAAACCAACATTACCAAGGAATGATCTAACTTGCTTCACAGAAGAGGACGTATGTAGATAGAAATTAGATGAACTTTGGTTTTATCAAGCTCAATCCCCTTTTTAGACACTTTGTGACCTAACATAATCGCTTCTTGGACCATGAAATGACTCTTTTCCCAACTCAATACAAGATTCACTTCACATCTTTTCAACACAATGGACAAATTAGCACACCACACATCAAAAGAAGAACCAAAATTGAGAACTTATCCATAAACACCTCCATGAAATTATCATTATAATTAGAAAATCTGGTCATCATGCATCTCTAAAATGTGGAATGTGCATTACACAACCCAAAAGCCATCCTCCAATAGGCGAATATACCTAATGGGCAAATAAAAGTCATTTTCTCTTAGTCCTCGGGATAGGCGGGCATTTGGTTTTAACAAGAATACCTATCTAGAAATGGTAAAAACTGTGTCCAACTAATTTTTCCAAAATTTGGCCAATGAAGGGGAGAGGGAAGTGGTACTTTCTAGTGGAAGAATTCAGCTTTCTGTAACCAATGCACACCCTCAATCCCATGGTCAGTCTAGTAGGAACTAGTTCAACATCATTTTTTTTAACCATAGTTATGTCAGATTTCTTAGGGACTACTTAGACTGGACTGAGCCATTCAATATTAGAAATAGGGTAGATAATGTCTGTATCTAAAAGCTTTACTACCACTTTCTAAATAACTTCTTTTCGTGTGGGGTTCAGTCTACATTGCATTTGCCTGACAAGTTTAGAATTGTCCTTTAAATGAATTCTATGCATACAAATAATGGGCTAATCCCTTTCAAATCAACAATTGACCACCCAATAGCACCCTTACCTAACATGAATTAACTCTTTCTCTTGATCACAAGATAAAAGAGAAGAGATGATGACATGTATGGCCTTCTTAAGGTTTGCCTAGAAGCACATATTTGAGCGACTCAGGGAGGGGTTTCAACTTAAGTTTGGGTGCGACAGAACAGAAGGTGGCATAGGAGAACTAGCCAAAGGAGGAAGAGGTTTATGAGTGGACACCCAAGAGGAAGACTCAAGATGAGGAGTAGAGTCTAGATTAGAATCCATCACATCTATTCTACTTCCTAAGTCAAATACTCTCAAGTCCACATAGGAAAGATAGGTTTCCAAAGGATCATTACTCAGAATAGCAGGTAAAGCCTCTTCAATAATTTCATCAATCACATCCGCAAAGAAGCATTCAGATTTATCTTCAAACATTGTTTGAGAAGAATCTTTAAAAATGTTAAGTCTAATCCTCATGTTTATGATTGATATTTCCATCACTCCCGACCTATAGTTAACGGTGGCATTAGCTATTGCCAGAAACGGACATCTCAAACAAGAGGGATCTACTTAGAAGCAAGACTAGGGTCCATGTCCAACATAACAAAGTCAACATGAAAGAATTATTTATCAATTTGAACCAAGCCATCATCTATTCGCCCCCTAGGAGTCCTCACTGACCTATCAGAAGCTCAACGGTACATTTGAAAGATTTCAGTTCACCCAATTCCAACTCTAAATAGACAGTGTAACACCCCAATTTTCAAATCTCTTTTAATTACTAATATTAACCAACGTGGCAGCGGAAAAACCTAAGGGGGGTATTACCGCCGTATTTTCTTCATGCGAATTCCGTGTTGAGTATCAACTAAAACTTTAATGCAAAGTCTAAATCTTAAATTCAAGCACAAGTTTGAAACCTGGCGACACATACAATAATGTCCAAACTGAATAGCAATCTCTATAACAAGTCTAATTTGAAACTAATTCATTTCAACTAAATCGCAAATAACGGGGCCTTGCTCTAGTTCAGGTTTCCATCCCCATGCTCATACACATCACCTAAAAATGAAACATTTGAAATAGTGAGATAAACTCAATAACAACCACCCCTAACAGTCAGAACACGCACACAAATTCATTTCAAACAATTTTAGGGGTGGGGGACAAACACAAGCAGTTTAAAGTACTTATGCATTCTCAGCATGAACATGTAATAATCCAAGACCCACTTATTCAGTTTTAGGTTAAAAAGAGCAAGCAACCCCACTGGGTCTCATGGCCTTCATTTAGGTTTAACGCAGCTCCTTAACCATATTTTGGCCTACTATCAATTTGGACGATTATTACTAACCTGCCCACGTCCATCCATAAGGTGGCACGTGGTCGCTCACATGCATGTATTTCTATCCAGGAAAGGCTAATGGCCTTCAACAACACAGGTGTATAACCCCTCAGGGTCACCTATTCATCCAGTTACTTACATATTCACAATTAACATTGATTTTAACAAGAATAAAACCCAACCTGACCCATTCTGATCCAGAAATAATATCATTTTCGCAACGAACATTCAAGATAAACCCATGCAATTATCAGTTGAACAATCACTTCAGTAAAAATCATAGTAAAACCTCATCACACATTCACACGAGAAAGATTCCCCAAACATCAATTCGAAACACATTTAAACACCTTTTAAGCATACTCACAGGATATGTTTCTGAGGGATATTCGGCAGAGTTAGGGCATGATTCTTACTTGCTAGATTGCACCGCCTAAGCTTGAGCTAAGATCACTAGTTTGACCTAACACAATTACCCACAACAGTGCTTTGTTAGTTCCAACTCTTAGCCTGACTATCCCTAAGCCCACTATACACAAATAATTTCTCCTAAGCTTCTTTTATACCCAATGAACAAATCCAATCATGAAATAAATTTTTAGGAAGCTGTAAATATTAAAAACTCCACAAATACTACTATTGCACACTTCCTTGTTTATTTCCAGATTTTCCCCCCAACTTTCCAGGATCGTAACTTTCACTTCCGATGTCAAAATCATAATATTAAGCCCATTATGGAAAGGTCAAAATTTGTGAACTACAACCTTTTTTTTTATGACTCTTCATAGAATCCAAGCCTAACTAGTTCGACTTTCAACAATTTTCTGAACTATCCTAGTTACAGACAGTTTTGCACAGTCCCGGTACTTCGGCCATAACGTTCTCGTTCTAATGCTAATTCATGAAATTCAAAATTTCCTAATCACAGGACACATATATATATACCTTCTTGAATTTTTGTCATAATTTTTACAGAGCCCAAAAACTGCCAGTAAATTCTTAAAATCAGTCTCAGTTCTGGGTGTACAGAATGGTGTTTACACTGTAATCTTTAGGCTTGTTTTCAATCAATTTTGATTTGAATCCCTTCCCCAGCATGCATACGACGCTTTTACCAAAAACTCTACTATCCCGAACCATCAAGCAATGCAATTATAGAAAAGGGTGAGTTTTTTACCTCGAACAATTCGTAAAGAGAAGGAAAGGACTTTAGGATATATTGTCCCTCCAACTAAGTGCTCCGCTCCGTGATTTCTAGGATAGCGAGTAAGAAATTAGATTCAAAAAATGAAATATGGAGTTTTTATTAAGAATTTCAATTAACCACTAACATACTTGCTAGAATTGCAAGAAGTTTCACAAGTTACCGAACCAAAGTGAGAGAGTGGAAGAGAGGGAGAAGGGGCGGCGGCGGCTAGGGCAAGAGAGAGAGAGAGAGAGAGAGAGAGAGAGAGAGAGAGAGAGAGAGATTGAGGGAGGGGAGGTGTGAAAGAGAGAGAGTGAGTCGAGTGAGACAGAGGTGGCATGGGGGAGAGATTACGGAGAGGAAGAGAAAGGGAAAATTTAAAACATTAGGGTGTCTTCCTCCCCCCGCCTTCTTTTGCATGGCTATTTTTTTCCTTTTTTTTTTCTCTTCGAGAATAGGAATTTGAAGGACTAACATTTCCCTGGCTTGGACCGTTCGACTAACCTTTGGCTATTCCGCTAAAAAAAATAAAACACTGCAAGCTCAAATATACCAGGTCGGCCAATATTGTAATAATTATAAATAATAGAATGAAAATATATCGGTATATATATATATATATATATATATATATATAAGTATAATATATATATGATATATATATATATATATATATATATATATATATATATATAATCTCTGAGGTTTCACATTCTACCCACCTTAAAGGAAGTTTTGTCCTCGAAACTTCATATGCACCGGCTCATTCAAATAGATGGGGGTATTTTGATCGTATCTCTTGCTCTAGTTCCTATGTGGCTTCCGACTCCCCATGATTTGCCGACAAAACTTTTGCTAGGGGCACTATCTTCCCACGAAGATGCTTTTTCCTTCAATCTAGAATGCGAACTGGTTGTTCCTTGTAAGACAAATCTTTCCTCAGTTCTATAGGATCCAGCATGATAACATGGGATGGGTTGGGGACATAGTTGCATAGTTGTGAAACATGGAAGACGTTATGTACTATGGGTAGCTCAGGTGGTAGTTCTAAACGATACGCTACCTCTCTGACTCGTTGAACAATGGGTATGACCCAATATATCAAGGGCCAAGTTTGCCCGTCACAACAAATCTCATGATACCTTTAGTTGGAGACACACGGACGAAGACTCGGTCCCCTACCTCAAACTCTAAAGGTTGGCGCCTTCGGTCGGTGTAGCACTTTCTCCGACTCTAGGCCGCTTTCATTCGCTCTTGAATTATTCTGACCTTCTAGGTAGTTGTCTAGAGTAGTTTGGGTCCAATGGTCAGTGCGTCGTCAATCTCTTACCAACACAATAGAGTTCTGCACCGTTGACCATATACCGCTTCGTACTGGGCCATCCCAATGCTGGCATGGTGGATGTAAGGGTGCTGTAGGACTTTGGTGTTCCGCTTTTACTCGCTTACATATTAGACATTTTGCTACATAGTCTGCCATCTCTTGTTTCATATTGCTCCACTAAAAAGTTCATTTTAGGTCCTTATATAGCTTGTTCCCATGAGGGTGACAAAATGTGGGGTGTTGTGTCCTCATCTAGGATTTGCCTCTTGAGTTCCTCTATGCCGGAAACGCATACCCGATACTAGAACCTTAGCATCCTATCCTCATGAATCATGAAACCAGGTGCCTTTCCTACTGATGCCTCCATCTTGATCCTATAAAACTGGGGGTCCATGCTCTAAGCAACTCCAATTTCCTTAATGAGAGTAGGTTATACCTCCATAGTATATAGTATAGATCTAGTTTCCCTTTTCACCACATTGAGCTCCAGTCTCTTAAAGTCCTCGCACAAATCAGTAGGCAGTGCCAACAAGCTATTGAGAGTTGGGTATGGCTTACGACTCAATATATCTGCTACTACACTTACCTTTCCAGGGTGATATTAGAAGTTTATGTTGTAGTCCTTAAGGAATTCCAACCACCTCGTCTGCCTCATGTTCAAGTCCTTTTGCGAGAACAAATATTTCAAACTCTAGTGATCAGGAAGATCTCGTAATGCACCCTGTACAAGTAGTGTCTGCAAATTTTCAGCGCGATGCTAGCTCCAAGTCGTTAGTCAGATTGTTTCCCTCATGAGTCTTTAGTGGTCGTGAGGCATAGGCTATGACATGGTCATCCTGCATTAGCACACACCCTAATCTATATTTGGATGCATCACTATACACCACGAAGTTCTTATTGTTGGTGGGTAAGGCTAATATAGGCGCACTTGTTAACCTCTTCATGAGTTCTTAGAAGGCTTCCTTGCACCCATCTGCCCACTCATACTTGTTAACCTTCCATGTCAAATTAGTAAGGGGAGTGGCGATCTTTAAGAAGTTCTTGACGAACCTACGATAGTACCCTGCCAAACCCTAGAAGCTTCTCACCTCTATCATATTCTTAGGTCTTGGCCACTTCTTTATGGCCTCTATCTTCTGGGGATCCATAGATACTCCCTCATTAGACACTACATGCCCTAAAAATTCCATCTATCCCAACCAAAACTCGCACTTTTCAGCTTTGTATATAACTCATTCTCCCTAAGCATTTCCAAAACAGTCCTCTAATGGTAGGTATTTCTTCTAGGGTCCTCGAATAGGTTAGTATATTATCTATGAATACTACTACAAACTGATCGAAGTAAGGTTTGAAGACCCTATTCATTAGATCCATAAATATTATCGGGGCGTTTGTGAGCTCAAAAGGCATCACTACAAATTTGTAATGTCCATATCGGGTGCGGAATGCAACCTTGGGTATGTCGTCTTCCTTGATATGGAGTTGGTAATACCCTAAACGGAGGTCCATCTTGGAGAAGGTCCCCGCACCTCTAAGTTGGTCAAAGAGATTGTTTATCCTGGGCAAAGGGTAATGATTCTTAGTTGTTATTTTTTTTAATTCTCTATAGTCTATGCACAATCTCAGGGTTTCATATTTCTTTTTCACAAACAACACCGGGGCTCCCTATGGGCACCTACTATGCTGCATATAACCCTTATCTAATTGTTCCTTAGGTTGAGTCTTTAATTACTTAAATGCTACTGGTGCCATCTGATAAAGTACTTTAGAGATAGGGGTTGCCTTTGGTACTGAAATCAATGCAAAATTCCACCTCCCTAAGGGGTAGTATGCTAGGGATCTCCTCCGAAAAAACATCCGGGAATTCTGAAACTACTCTAATGTCCTGGAGGGATGGCTCAGCAGCATCGGTTTCCACTACATTGGATAGGAATCCTTTACATCCTCATCCTATTAGTTTGTGGGCTTTCATCACGTTGATAAGTTTTATTCCACCCTTCGAGACCTTCCCTTTGTGAACTATTTTCTCTCCATTGGGGCCCCTTAGGGTTATTCTTTATTTTGGATAATTTATTTGGGCCTGATACTTCACTAGCCAGTCCATCCCCAAAATGAAACCGCAATCAGTGAACTCAAACTTAAATAGGTCTGTCAGGAACTCATGTTCATACATCTAAATGCGGCAGTCCTTATGCAGTTCATCACATTTCACAGTATTCACATCAGGGAGAGTCAAAAATAGTAGAGGGGGTCTATAGGCTGGAACTAACCCTGGTGTCTCAATCAGCTTGATAAAAAATAAAGGAATTTATACACCATAATCAAACAAGACATCTATCGATTGAGCTTGGATAGAGAATGTGCCAGTAACCACGCTTGGGAAATAAGTCGAGTTTAGTTACTTACCTAATAGTTCGTGACACACGTGCTACCATAGATTAGTAAGGCATCTTATGCCACATTATTATACACAATAAACGTGCAGGTTTGTTCACAGTCGTATTCACTTGTCACGCTCACGTGGCTCAGTCTCATCCTCACATGTCCCATACACATCTCATTAACAAGAACAACATTCACATATAAATACATATATAACGTAAGTTCACAATTGTCATCCAATCATAACAAATAGTTGTATCCATATAACTCAATAAACTTTCTAATGCATAAATTTGAAATAATAACTGTTCCACACGCCAATACTATCGTTAAATAAGCACTTTAACAAAACTTCCTCGGTCATACTAGTTAGCAAGAAGGAAAGACAAGATAAAATAAACAGTATTATCTTTAAAAGCAAAACATCTAGCAACTACTAGCATCTACTGGTTAGGGGCATCCCTTAGGCATGTACTATGACACGTCCTACCACGCCTTCCCCGCTTCCAGCAGGTAACCTCAGGCTTGGGTTCTTCCTCAACTAAGTCCTCTTCCAGGTCTTCCTTTACTAGATACTCTTCCTCAAGGTCCTCTTCTTCTAAGGGCTCTTCTTCAGGATCCTATTCTAGGTCTTCCTCCTCCATAAGGTCTTCCTGGGGTCATCCTCATCTAAGAGTCCTCCCTCAGGGTCCTGTTCTGGGTCTTTCTCTTCCATAGGGTATTCCTCGGGGTCATCCTCATCTAAGGGTTCCTTCCTAGGGTTCCCCTCCTCAATAGGTTGCTCTTCCAGTTCCTCCTTGTCATCCACAAGCTTGTTTTCCCCTACAGACTTTTCCTTTTTCAGTATCCTCCTCCTCCGGGGGTGGTGGGGTCTCATCCTCAATATCAGGGGTGGGAGGTTGATCATAGGGGCCTACATCTATGAGATGGTCTACTAGCCCTACTAGGTTCATTCCCATAGGTTCCTAGTCACACAAGCAATAACTATTAAAGAAACTGAACAATCTAATCCTAGGGTGAAACTCTCTAACCCTATAATGCCAAATTCGGTCACCCAATAGGGTCAGGAGAAAGAACAGGGCCTGATTGCTCCCAAACCTCAAACATTCATTTGGTACCTCCTCTAGACTCCCATGAATAAAAGCCTCAACCATTCTAAGTGGCTAGCTAGACTAACCCCAGGCCTCTTTTCCATCCTCCGATAGCGGCAACGATAACCCATGCAACCACAGTGACGGGTTCCATTCATCTTATAAATTAACAAGTCCAAATCCGGCACATGTTCACAAGTAAGTAAGCGCATGCAGACAAGGCCCTTTTCCCGCCTTATGCTTACGCCCTTTGCAGTCCTTAAGTCTGCAGGTTTTTAATTATTTTTACTCCTGATTATAATATTTTAGATGAGCTTTCAGGCTAATCAACCTGAGCTCTAATACCACTTTCTAACACCCCGATTTTCTAATCCCTGTTAATTACTAATATTAACCTACATGGCCACGGAAAAATCTAAGTAGGGTGTTACCGCCGTACCTCTTTCATAGAAATACCAAGCTGAGTATCAACTAAAACTTTAATGCATGGTCTAAATCTCAAATTAAAGCATAAGTTCGAAACCTGGCAACACATACAACAATGTCCAAACTGAGTAATAATCTGTATAAAAGTCTAATCTGAGACTAAATCATTTCAACTAAATTGTAGATAATGGGGCCTTGCTCTAAATCGGGTTCCCATCCCCTTGCTCATGCACTTCATGTTAGAATGTATAACATTTTGATGATAACAAATCCAAGTGTTGTTATTGTTGCTCCAAACAGGCTTTCCAAATAGGACCTTACTGCTGTTCCCAATGTATTAAAACTGCTTGACTAATGGTTTATCAAGAACAGGTACTCAAGTCAACAATGTAAGAACACCTGTGAGGAACAGGTTCTGTGAGGTGTTTTGAAGCATATCCTGAGAAGTGTTTGAAACATAAGATATGTGCAGCTGTGACAAACAGGTTCCGTGCGGTGTTTGAAGCATATTCTGTGAAGTGTTTGCAGCAAAGTCGTTCTACAAGATGACTAGTGGTTACAACAAGATGTCTTGATTTGATTTGGTTTTATATTTTTAGACTCTTGTTAATATGCCAATTAGAAAGTTTTAATTTACCACTCACTAGAAACGGTTTTGTTTTTCGGAAAATATTTCGGATCACCCTTCAGAACAACCCTAGAAACAGCGCGATCAGGGTGTTTCCAGAATAAGCTGCGAAAAACTGCTTT
This sequence comes from Carnegiea gigantea, assembly GCA_029747015.1. Lineage (NCBI taxonomy): Eukaryota > Viridiplantae > Streptophyta > Magnoliopsida > Caryophyllales > Cactaceae > Carnegiea > Carnegiea gigantea. The sequence goes on from JAKOGI010000284.1 coordinate 187,027, forward strand.
GCACAATTTTTATCTTTTGGATTTTGAGCAGCTTCTTCAAAGATTTGCAAGAAAGATTTTTCTATGGAGTATCTTATTCTTTACCCTAAAAAACGGTTATCAAAAATCTTAAGGGATTTGCAAAATCTTTTTGAATAAAAAGAATATCCAATTTTTGACAAGTGGATAAGGTAGTTGAGAAAAACATGGGCTAGCTGCTGAAGAACACCGCCTTATGCACGCGGTTCAGGAAGTCTTTTTCAGCTCATGTCACCTTACCCCTTATAGCTAAAGGATTCTATTTTCTCTAAGATTTTAGTTTCCAAAAATTTCAAAAATAGTTTTCCATCCCTTGGGGGTAAAGGATTCTATATTCTTCAGATTTTTTAGTTTTCAAAAATTTGATGAATTGTTTTTGCAAGCACTATAAAAGGCGGCTTCTTACAATCTTGGATACATCGGTTTTCAGAGAGAAAAAATTTGAGTTCATGAGCTAAAATGTTTGAAAAGAAAACCGAGCCTTGTGAGTGAATTAATTGAGCTTTCAAAGTTGGCATACTAGGACTTCATTGTATCCTATATTAGCTTAGTTGAGAAGCATTGTAATAGGGTGTTTTTTCTTTACATTCTTCTTTCACAAGAGTGAGTAGAGTGTGTGTCCAAATCAAGGGGATTTTGGATGTGGGGTAACTTGTCTTAAGGAAGACAAGTTACGTGTGTTACAAGTTGTAACAAGGTGTGTTGCTATTGAAACGTGATTAGCCCGTTTAGTGAAGTGTTTAAATCCTACACGAGGTAGGTCGTGGTTTTTAACCTCAGTTGGGCTAGAGGTGTTTTCCACGTAAAAATCCTGTGTCCATTATTTCCGCATTCAATTTTGTTGGATTTTCGCTTCTGCTTATCTCAGAAACAACCTGTGCGAACAGGGTCTAAGACTGTTTGCCAGCATATTGCGAAAATCGGACACCACAATTCACCCCCCTCTTGTGGTTGTGTACTCTCTAATTCAACAAGTGGTATCAGAGCAGGTTCTCCTTTGAAAAGCTAACACCTTTGAGAGATCCTTGAAGATGAGTACTCCACAAGGCATGCTTGAAGGTCAATCCATAACTCGTCCACCATACTTTAATGGCCAACACTATAGTTGGTGGAAGAATAGGATGGAAAACTACATCCAAGCCGAGGACTATGAGTTGTGGATGCTCATCAAGCATGGACCACTCATCCCTAAGAAAACAACTGAAGATGGAAAGTCAATCCCCAAGGAGCCTAAGGAGTTCAATGCTGAAGATTACAAGATGATGGAGAAGAATGCCAAGGCCAAGAAACTCCTATATTTTGGCCTAGGTCCTGATGAATATACTCGCATATCTGAATGTGAGTCGGCCAAAGAAATCTGGGATGCTTTGCAAGTAGCTCACGAAGGGACCAATCAAGTAAAGCAATCCCGGATTGAATTGCTTATGAGAAAGTATGAGCTGTTCGAGATGGGTGATCGGGAAAGTGTAATGGACATGTACACTCGCTTCACTCACATAACGAATGAGTTGAAATCCTTGGGAAAATCCTTCACCACCGAAGAATTGGTAAGGAAGATCCTAAGAATTTTACCTCATTCTTGGGAAGCAAAAGTAACGGCCATCCAAGAAGCTAAGGACATGAACAAGATCACCCTAGATGAGCTGATTGGAAACCTCCAAACATATGAACTTAGGAAATATTCTCAACAGAAAGATGAGACAAAGAGAGAACGAGGTCTTGCACTAAAGGCCTTAGAAGATGATTCTGATTCTGAGGAGGAGGAGATTGCCATGATGACTCAAAAATTTAAGAAGTTCTTCAAGAAAGTCAAAGAAAACATCAAAAGGAAGGACTTCGGCAAAGCCAGGAACACCCCTCGGGAACAGTTCACTGGGTGTTTCAAGTGTGGTAAGCTGGACCACATTGTGAGAAACTGCCCACTGCACAAGGAAGAACAAGAACCCGAACACCCCAGAAAACAGGGGAGGAAACAGGGTGTAAGCAGCTCAGCGAAAAGGTTCTCAAAAGCTATGCTCGCGGCCTGGGGAGATTCAAGTGAGGATGAGGAAGGGTCTGAAGCTGGGGAAGCTGATGTAGCACTCATGGCAAGGAGTGACACTGATTCAGATGATGGGTCAACGGATAGTCTGACTCAACTCAAGAATAAGGTACGTGGTCTAAATAAATCAACTCTTGAGAAATTAATGTACAATATAATGGATATATGTGCTGAATTAAAAGGGGATGTTCGAGATTTAGAACTTGAAAATGAAACCCTTAAATTAGAAAAGCTTGAAGTTGACAAAGAGACTCTTGCCTTGCATGAAAACATCAATGTGCTTAAAGAAACTCTACTCATGAAAGAAGAGACTTGTTCCACTAAACTGACTGAGCTAGAAAAAGAATCTCTTGACTTAAAAGGTAAGGTCGAGTCTTTGCTGGAAGAAAATAGAAACTTGCTTGAAAAAATAAAACACTTAGAATCGGACCTTGCCACAACCAAGCTCTGGAACAGGTCCTCAAGGGCGTTGGAATGGTTAAACACTCATCATAGTCAAAATAGAAGAGGACTAGGTTTTGTGCCTAAGATGACCTACCCAGTGAATAACAAATATGTGGGATTACCTGAAAATATTGTTTGTTTTCATTGTGGTAAAACGGGGCATTATCGATATGCTTGTCCTATAAGAAAGTATGCCATTAAAAAGAACTCAGTGCATGTAAAACAAATGTGGGTTAGGAAAGATGAGATTTACACGTCTAAAGGAATGGGACCCAAGTGGATCTGGGTTCCCAAAACTAATCCTTGATTTATTTTGCAGGCTGAAGTGAGAGAGAACAACCCAGCAAACAACCCAGCAAACAGTGCAGGAAACAATCTAGGGAACAGGCAGTTGTGGTATGTTGACAGTGGGTGCTCGAGACATATGACTGGTGAAAAATCCAATTTTCTCTCACTTACAGCATCAGAAGGAGGGAGTGTAGCATTTGGAAACGGCAAATCTGGGATAATTATCGGTATAGGTAAGATAGGAGGAAGACCTCGAACTAGGTCTTGTTAAAAAAGACATGCTGCTTCAAGATGAACCAGGTAAGGATCAACCTGAGAGATCAAGGCCTGAAGCTGTTCTTCAGGAAGGTAGGCAGGGTGTGAACCAAACAGGGGGAAACAGGGTGGAGCCCTGTTCGGGACAACATCAGCCGAACCCTTCTGAGATAATTTCAGAAGCAGGCTCCCAAACAGGCTTGGGAACAGGTTCTGAACTTGTTTCACCAAGTACTCCAACTAGGATGGAGAGCATATCTGTGAACCCACTTTCACCATGATCATGGAAATACCAAAGTTCACATCCTCTTGATCAAATTTTGTCTGATATTAATGCAGGAGTTCAAACTAGATCTAGGCTTAAAAATTTCTGTGCTTTCTATGCTTTTCTCTCAAAAATTGAACCTAAGAATATTAATGAAGCTCTTGCAGATTCAGATTGGGTCACAGCCATGCAAGAAGAACTCCATCAGTTCGAAAGAAACAAGGTATGGCACCTTGTGCCACGGCCAGAGGATAGAACAATCATTGGAACCAAGTGGGTGTTCCGTAACAAGCTAGATGAGTGCGGAACAGTCACTAGGAACAAGGCCCGGCTGGTGGTTCAAGGCTACAACCAAGAAGAGGGAATTGATTATGAAGAGACTTTTGCACCTGTTGCAAGGATGGAAGCCATTCGAATCTTGATAGCTTTTGCAGCCCACATGGAGATCAAGTTATATCAAATGGATGTTAAAAGTGCGTTTCTAAATGGGTACCTTAAAGAGGAAGTGTATGTCAAACAACCCCCTGGTTTTGAAAGTAATGAATTTCCTAACTATGTTTTCAAACTTGACAAAGCACTTTATGGTTTAAAACAAGCCCCTAGAGCTTGGTATGAGCAGTTGTCAAGCTTTTTATTAGAAAATGGTTTTACAAGAGGCAAGGTAGACAATACCTTGTTTCTAAAATCTAAGGGGGAACATTTGTTGATTGTCCAAGTATATGTCGATGACATCATATTTGGTGCAACTCATCATGATTTGTGCAATGAATTTTCAAAAATGATGAGGAGTGAGTTTGAAATGAGCATGATGGGTGAGCTTAATTTCTTTCTAGGCTTGCAAATCAAGCAAACCTCAAACGGCACCATGATCCATCAACAAAAGTATATCAGAGAGTTACTTAAGCGTTTTAAGATGGAGTCGGCCAAGCCCATTGATACTCCCATCTCTCCCTCACCCATGTTAGTAATGGATGATGGTAGTCCCTCAGTTGAGGAGAAATCCTATAGGAGCATAATAGGGTCACTCCTATACCCGACGGCTAGTAGACCTGACATTGTTTTCAGTGTTGGTCTATGTGCACGTTTTCAGTCTAACCCTAAAGAAACTCATCTTAAGGCTGTAAAAAGGATTTTAAGATACTTAAAACATACACCTGATCTAGCCTTATAGTATCCTAGAGGGTGGAACTTCGATCCTGTTGGGTATGCTGATGCTAATTATGCAGGTTTTTTGGTTGATAGAAAAAGCACCTCAGGTATGGCTCACTTTCTTGGACCTTGTTTGGTATCTAGGGTAACCAAGAAACAAGTCTCTGTTGCCTTGTCCACAGCAGAAGCTGAGTATGTGGTAGCTGCATCTTGTTGTGCTCAGCTATTATGGATAAGACAACAGCTCAAGGACTTTTGTGTTGACATAGGATGCATTCCTACTTATTGTGACAATATAAGTGCAATTAACACAAAAGAACAAAATATATTGACATTCGTCATCATTTTCTAAGGGACAATGTTGAAAAAGAAGTAATCTTAATGAATTTTTGTGCCACTAAAAATCAAATTACTGATATATTCACAAAGGCATTGAGTAGAGAACAATTTGAAAGGAATAGACTCAAACTAGGCTTAATTAGAACAACCTGACCAACCTGTTCTCTCTCCCTGTTTGCAAATTTTAAAAGTGACGGGTACAACATGTTAAACTTTTGTTTGCAATCAACTTGTGTGCTATGTTTAGCATATGTGAGGTTTGCAACTTGCTGACACTCGTTGACGTCTAATGAGATTGCCCTTATCGTCTAATGTTACCGAGCAAGTAACCTCAAGAACAAGCATCAGGAACAGGTACGCCTCTTGTTTGTCAAATTTGTGCAATATATTGAAAACTGCTAATCTCTTCCTGAGGCGTGCGCAATAAATGCTAAAGTCCGTTGCAAAAACGGGCAAAATCTTTTAAAGATTTCGCACGTCTCTCTCTCCCTTTAAAGCTCTTGCTCAATCTCTCACCTCCACCGAAACTCTCTTGCTTTGAAACTCTGTTCAAGAAACCCTAATCTCTCTCCTTCCTCTAAAAAATGGCATTCCCCATTAGCTTCGAGAGCTCCTCGACCTTGACCCAGGGCAACCAGACACAGGGCACAACCTTGCAAACAGCCCACAGCCCTATTTGCACCTACACAACTTCTGACGGCCCTCATGGAAGGTAAAAATACTGAACCGCCTCGACCTATTGCCTATAAACCTTTTGGGTTTTTCAAAAGTATCGACCTTAGAACAATGAATTTGAAATTGGAAGACATCCCGTATAAATTTAGGTGGGAATTGATTTTGTTTGGTGAAACGGGCGCATGTCAACCCCAAGAACTTGTTGGGGCATCTGAAAGAGAAATTGGGGCTTTAAATGAACTCTTTCTGTTGGACTATGGGTTAGATGACATCAATTCGTTTGGGCTGTTTCTTGAGTAGGAAACAGGGTCAGAAACAGGGCCTGAAGTTTTTAGGGATGACCTAGGGGAGGATTTGTCAAAAGAAGAAGGGGGAAGTAGTGGTCAAATGAAGGAGTCTCTTGTTAAGCCTGCACAGGCCAGACCGGTAACACAAACCGATGAGAAACGCAAAAGGTACAAAATTTTGGCTAGGCGTGCTAGAGTACCAAGAACACGAACACCATCAAGGCCTAAAAGCGGCCAGACAGAAGCGCCCTCAAAAAGTGAACCCCCTATCAAACCAAAACCACCAATCCCCTCTTTGGCCAAACCCACAAACAGACCCACAAGAAAATCAGCCCGAATAGCTTTTCACTCCACTCCTCGTCCTGTCAAACAGTCAGCCCCTGTTATTGAGGAGATTGATTCCTCCTCTAAGCCTTCATCAGATAGCGACACTGAGAACACTGCCTTCAAACAGGGCACGCCCGTGTTCTCGAAGTCTTCAGAGGATAAGCCTCTTCCTATACCAAAACCATCACCCCTCAAAACTCCCAAGAGAAAAGCCTCCCTCAAACATGCCTCCACCCAAGACCCTCCTACTGAGCCCCAACCTAAACGAGCCAAGAAATCTACCCCGTCTGCAATCTCAGCCAAACTGACCCAATTGATTCAGAGACGGGTTATCAGGGGCAAAATTATAAAGGTCAAGTATTTTGAGAAACAGGGTCTGGGGGTGTTTCTGCACAAGCTGCATGCACAGGGGTGGTATGAGTTGTTTACAAACACCCAGCTGGGGTGTTCTGTACGTGCGTTGGCAGAGTTTTATGCCAACTGCACTGTCACCGAAGGAGTGGTGACAAGTATTGTTAATGGGAAGCAGCTTCGCTTTGATGCGAAGATATTAGGGGACATTCTGGGGATTCCCTCCACAGGCTTTGATATATATGTTAGGGAAGACAAGACTATTCTAGGGATAGCTAGGCTGCTGGAACTCGCCTAGAAATTTAGCCAGCAACCAAGCCTGCAAACACCCAAGTCTGTGAAGAAAAGGAACATGACATCGCTCCATCAATTGCTATTTTGGTTTATCATCAAGAATGTCATCCCCAGAGGCCAGGGTCGCAATCTTGCTGATGCCATGGATCAGTGTTTGATGGATCTGATGGACACGGAAGTGCAAATTAACCTTTCTGCCATCATGATTCGACATATTGCAAGAATTGTAAACACCTCTAGGGAACATGACTTGGGATACGGCTTCTTTCTGACTAGTGTGTTTGAGCGCTTTGGGGTGACACTGCAGAAGAAGGTGGACGCTCAGTTCATTGATGAGATCGGGAGTAACACCCTTATGGGGTGTGGGTATGCTTTGATTGAAGGGTCTGCCTCAGAACAGGGGACCAGAACACCCCGTCCTCCTGTTTCTGGCAGTTCCTCAACCAAGCTTGAGGCTGCTTTGGAAGAAAACTCTCACCTCAGTACTGAGCTTAATGCTGTAAAGGCTGCCCTGGACGAGGAAAAAGCCCTAAATGCAAAACGCCATGCAGATCTCCTCGCCCTTCTCTCTTCACTTTCAGCAAAATTTTCTCCTTCTGCTCCTTGAACACCCCTCATGAGCTGTTCCCATCTGTTGTTCTCATAGCCTATTCTCACTTCTCTTGGTGAATCAGTTTGCACTCTGTTGCACTCTTTTGATGAATGACAGGATATCTTGTTTTTTGACTGGCTTTCCCTTGCTTGCTTTTTGTTGTGAATTGCTTGTGTGCGACTAGGATGGCCAATCTCATTACCGTACCAAAACACTTGAGTGTATCGCCTGTTGCCTTTCCTCTATTACCCAAGTGGTGGTGATAGCAAACACCCTCTGTTTGACTGTTCGCCCCTACTTTTTAATGATGCCAGAAGGGGGAAGATAGGATGACCAATATTGTTTTAGTTTTGCCATGGACGAGTTAATTTTCTTACAATCTTTTCGATACTAGCTGCTTCATGTGAATTCGAATAATTGGTACAAATCACTTAAATTGCCCTTGAAAGTCAATATGGTCACTTGGTTTGTCATCATCAAAAAGGGGGAATTTGTTAGAATGTATAAAATTTTGATGGTAACAAATCCAAGTGTTGTTGTTGTTGCTCCAAACAGGCTTTCCAAACAGGACCTTACTGCTGTTCTCAATGTATTAACACTGCTTGACTAATGGTTTATCAAGAACAGGTACTCAAGTCAGCAATGTAAG